>JAQZBX010040003.1:0-12125 GCA_029593785.1 Cabassous unicinctus
ACAAACAGGTAGCGTTCTCACGCACCAAGCTGAGAACCTAGTGAAGAACTCCCTACTTTTGTTTTCAGCTTTGTAGTATAAAAAGTAGCTTCAATCTAAATAAACTTGCCTGCATTCCTCATGGAGTGAGGTCCCCTGATCCCAATCTTTCTTTGGATCGTTCCCGGCACCGTCTACCTCCACGTTGAATTACAACAGAAAACACAAATGGCTAAAAAGCACATGAAAGGATGCTCACCATCACTAGCTATTAGGGAAATCCAAAGCAAAGCTACAATGAGATACTTTACACCTACTAGACGGGCTGCTATTTGAAAACCAGAAAACTGTAAGTGTTGGAAAGGATGTGGAGAAATTGGAACACTCATTGACTACTGGTGGAAAGTAGAATGGTGCAGCCATGGTGGAGGATGGTTTGGAATTTCCTTAGGAAACTAAGTATAGAATTGCTGTATAACCTGACAATCCCACTACTAGGTATATACCCATAAGAATTGAAAGCAGGGACATGAACAAATCTATACACACCAATGTTCATAGCAGCATTATTCACAATTGCCAAAAGATGGAAACAACCTAAGTGCCCATCAACAGATGAATGGATAAGCAAAACGTACTTTATACATACCATGGAATATTATTCAGCTGTCAAGAATGAAGTACTGACACATGCAACAACCTGCTTGAACCTCAAAGACCTTATGTTGAGTGAGGTAAGCAAGTCACTAAAGAACAAATATTGCATGATCTCTCTGATACAAACTATGGATATTGAGCACACTCATAGAGGTAGAGTCAGGAATATAGGTAACCAAGAGATAGAAAGGAAGTGGAGATTGGTGAGCCAATGATTAATCTGGGAATATTTTATAAGGTTGATGATAATGGTTTGACAAAAGATGGAGGTGATGGTAGTACAGCAATATGTAATTAATATGTAATTAATGGCACTGACGTGTGAGTGTGAACAGGGTTGAAAGGGGAAGATTTGGGCCATACATGATCCTAGAAGGAAAGTTAGAGGATAAAATAGATGACAGTGCAACTCAGTGAACTCTGGGGTGGATGAGGATTGTGACTGAGAATACAATTATATGAATGTTCTTTCAGGATCTCTAACAATGGTACAACACTAGTACTGGGTGTAGATGATGGGGTGATATATGAGGGGAAATGCACCTAAAGCATACCTCTATGGGATATCATTGAATTTGTGCTCTCATAGGTGTGTTGTTTTTTTGTTTTGTTTTTTTTATCGATTGAGACTCACACAATAAAAACAAAATATTAAACACCCATCCTTGGGAGTCCTGATACTTTCTCAAATAAAATGGTAAAAGTCTCTGGAGCAATGAACAGTTGAATGGATAAGCAAAATGTGGTATATAATTACAATGGACTATTACTCAGCTGTAAAAAGATGTGAAGTATTGACACAAGCAAAAACATGGATTAATCTTGACCTTATGTTGAGTGAAGTAAGCCGGTCACTAAAGGACAAATATTGTATGCCCTCACTGTTATGACCTAAGCATATTGAGCAGACTTATAAAGGTAAAGTCTGAAAGGCAGGTTATCAGGAAACAGAAGTGAGTAGAGTGTGATGAGCCAATGCTCAATCTGGGCAGAACCTATGATAAGGTGGAAGGGGATGGTTTGGCAGTGGATGGGATAGTGGCACAGGGATGTGAGTGTAGTCAACAGTGCTGGAATGTGAGGTGAGCAGGATTGGGTTGGGGGTTGGACTATCCATGGAACTGGTGGGAGGGTTGGAGGAAGGAACAGGTGAACTCTGGGCATTTGAAAGTGTGGTTGAAACTGCAATTGTAGGAATATTCTTTTGGCAAATATGTCAGGAAAGGGTCACTGCTGCAAGGTATCAGTGGTGGGGGAATATGTGAGAAAGGGTGCATCAGGGGCATGCTTCTGTGGAATATGAATGTATTCATCTTGTCATAGTGTGTTATCTCAATGGGTGGAGATCCACACAATAAACAAGAAAATATTAAACTCCCATCCTGGAGAGTCCTGCTACATTCTCAAACAGAGGGGCAAGAATCTCTCGAGAACATAGGCAGTGCCTAATGAAAGAAAACAGAACAGTATGGCAAGCCTTCAATATTAATGCACGGAACTTGAACCTATTCCTCAAAAATTGAAACTTAGTGGTTACCTTAGGTTCTGAGGAGAGGGGGAGAGAAGAATAGGTGGAATACAGTTCATTTTTAGGGCATTGGAATTGTTCTGCATGATTTTGCAATGATAGATACAGGCCATTATACAGTTTGTAAAGACCTATAAAATTGTACAGTGCAAAATGTAGACCATAATGTAAACCATTGGAAAATGGTTGGTAGCAAGGCTTCAATATTTGTTCATCAATTGTAACAAATGTATTATAATCAAGTAAGATGTTATTAATAGGTGAAAATATGAGGGGGGAGTGGGTAGGATATATGCGAATCTCTTATTTTCCAATGTGATTTTTCTGTAACCTAAAGCTTCTTTGAAAATAAAGTGAAAAATCAGAAACTGGGAAAACATACAGAAGAAATTGTAAATACATGTGAAAGATAAATCTTATGGTGAAGAAAGGCACAATGCAAAAAAAAAAATTGGGGGCTTTGTTTTTTCGGAGGTTTTAGAGTACAGAAAATTTACAACTACAGCAAAGGAGGATCACTGGTGTGGGGTGTCAGTGGTGAGGGGATGTGTGGGGAAGGATGCACTCGGGGTATGCCTCTATGGAATATAAATTTGTTCATGTGGTCATTAGTTGTTATCTCAGTGGGTGGAGACCCACACAATAAACAACAAAATATTAAATTCCCATCCTGAGGAGTCCTGTTACATTCTCTAATTGAGTGGCAAGAATCTCTAGAGCACATAGGCAATGCCTAGCAAAAGAGGACAGACCAATACACCAGACCCTTATTATTAATGCTTGTACTTATGAACCTTATTCTTGTAAAATTGAAACAGACTAGTAATATATATTGCCTAAGAGTTACCTTTTGAAAGCCTCCTTGTTCCTCAAATGTGGCCTCTCTGTAAGCCAAACTCAGCATATAAACTCACTGCCTTCCACCCCGTCTGAGACATAACTCCTGGGGATGGGCTTCCCTGGCACTGAGGAATTGTTACCAGTCGCTAACTAGTGATGCACTTGGAAAAAGATCTTGACCAAAAGGGGGAAATATTAAATACAAAGGAGTTTTATGGCTAAGAGATTTCACAGTGAGTCAGGAGGTCGTTCCAGAGATTATGCTTATGCACATCTCAGGAGGATCTCACTAACTGCCACAGTAAACAATGTCTCAAGCAGGGGTGCTCCTGAGAGCTCTAGAGACATCTAGACACTATAGGCAGGGCAGACAACTGCAGGAAATCATCACCCTGTCAGTGGGCCTTACTTTGGAATATATGATAACTTATCTCCCCAATATATTAGAGTTAGACTCATTTATAATTTTCCTACACATGGTTCTTCTGCCCCTTTTATTTGAACCTATAATTAGCATTATGCCCATTAAATATATGTCCCAGAGACTTAAATCTTCAGTCTCTTCATATGCCAGTTGAGCCCTGAATTCAGGAGAGTTGTAGCCAATACCTACTCTCCAGCTCATC
The DNA here is from genome assembly GCA_029593785.1 of Cabassous unicinctus. Taxonomy (NCBI): domain Eukaryota; kingdom Metazoa; phylum Chordata; class Mammalia; order Cingulata; family Chlamyphoridae; genus Cabassous; species Cabassous unicinctus. Next base: position 3,631 of record JAQZBX010040003.1, read on the forward strand.
AGACTCACCCAGGACAACTAACAAAAGGAAAATGATGGACAATCCCATGTCAAAAAACAGAGAGCATCTACAACTGCAAGCAAGATAATTCCATCTGTCTGCCCCAAGAGATATAAATCCCCTCTCAATGCAGAGTGGGCATCACCATTCAAAATCCTCAAGATTGAGGAATGAACAAACATAAGGGGGGAAATGCAACTATGTATCAAAATAGACTTATTATTATTCTAGTAATGGAAGAACTTGTAATACTGATATAAAGACAGTAGTCACCAGAGGTTCTGAGAAGAAGCAGGAAGAATATGTGTAATATGGGGCATTTTTGGGACATTGGAATTGTTCTGCATGATATTGCACTGACAGATACAAGCCATTATACATTTTGTCAAAACCTATATAATTGTGTGGTGCAAAGTGTAAAACATAATGTGACCTATAGACCATGGTTAGTAGAAATGCTTCTCTATTTTTCATCAATTGTAACAAATGTACCACTCTAATGAAAGATGGTATTAATGGGGAAAAGTGTGAGAGGGGAAGGAGGTGTATGGGAATCCTCTATATTTTCTATGTAACTTTTATGTAATCTAAAACTTCTTTAAAAATAAAGGGATATATATATATATGTGTGTGTGATTGACATTGGAAATGGAGCTGGGAATGGAGATGCCAACACACTAGGCACCCACAAACCCATAAAAAAAGAAGTTGAATATAGAACTGCCATATGATCCACCAGTCACATTACTAGGAATATATTCAGAAGAACTAAAATCTAGGACATGAACTGACATTTTTATATTGCTGTTCACAATTGCTAAAATATGGAAACAGCCCAAGTGGCCTTCAAGTGATGAATGGATCAACAAAATGTAGAATATATATACAACGGAATACTATTCAGCTGTAAGAAGAAATGAAATCAAGATGCCTATGACAACATGAAACTTAAGGATATTATGTTGAGTGAAAGAAGCAAGACAGAATATTGTATGGTCTCACTATTATGAACAAAATACTATGAGTAAACTCACAGAGGTAAATGCTAGAGTATAGGTTACTATGAAATAGAATTGTGGGTTGAGAATGGGATCTGATGCTCAATGTATGTAGAATTTTTAGTAAGTGTGGCAGTTTGGCATTGTTTATGAATTCCAGAAATAGATACTGGATTATGTTTGTGAACTGGTCTATACCTGGGCATGATTAAATCATGATTAGGGCTTTGATTGGGCCATGTCAGTAGGGCGTTGAGTCCCTGTCCTCTTGGTGGGTGGGTACTCACAGAGAAAACTACACAGCAGAAAAGAGGGTTGGAGATTTGATGCTGGGGTTTTGAGCAGGAACCTAGTAAGTAAACACACAGAAGAAGAACACAGAGGAATAAAATCGGCTTTTTAGACACGGCAGAAGCCCTGGGGAGAAAGACAGAGCCATTCACCTGATAGTCTACAGCTGGCGTTGTGGAGAGAGCACAGCAGCTGAGCCCAGAGAGAAACAGAGCCCCCGGAAGAGAGGAACCCAAGAACCCTGAGCCCTCACAGATGTCAGCAGCCATCTTCCCCCTATACGTGCAACAGACTTTGGTGAGAGAAGTAATTTAGGCTTTATGGCCTGGTAACTGTAAGCTTCTACCCCAAAATAAATACCCTTTAAAAAACCAATCAGTTTCTGATATTTTGCATAGGCACCCCTTTGGCTGACTAATATAGTAAGCTTTACTACAAAAGTGTGGAAATTAATGGAGGTGATGGTAACACATTATAGTGAGTATAACTAACATTGCTAATTTATAAATGTGTAGCTGAAAGGGGTAGTCTGTGGACATGTCAATTGAAAGGAAGCTAGAGAATAATCTAGGGACTGTATAACATAAGGATTTCAATTGTGGTAGAGATTGTCACAAATGTAAATATAAGAATATTCTTCTTTTACAAAGTGTTGAGAATATGGTGATAAATGGGAAAATTACAACTAATGTAACTTACAGATGATAGTCAACAGCAATGTAATATTTTTGCAGCAATGGCAAAGAAAATATATCAATTCTAAGGAAAACAATAGGGGGTATAAGGAGGTACAGGATTTTTCCTTTTGGAGTAATGAAAATTTTCTAAAATTGACTGAGGTGATGACAGCACAACTCTGTGATGAAAATGAGAGACACTGAACACACACTTTGAATGGAATGTACAAAGCATAGTACTCTATAAAAAAGTGAATCCTGTGGTGGAAGATGGGCTGTGGTTAACAGAACAAATATGAGAACACTCTCTCATGAACAATAAAAAATGTATAATACATTTATTTTATAATGTTACAATCAGGTGGATTTGCATAATATAAACCAAACATAAGATATTGGCTACAGTTAGTAGCAATATTTTGACAATGTTCTTTCATAATTTGTAACAAATGTTTCAAAAAAGTGTTGGTGGTGGGTGATGTATGGGAACCCTGTATGTTGATAAGTATGTTTGTTCTGCAAGTTTCACAACTTTTACTATACACTTATTGTTTATGTATGTTCACATATGAATGAGATATTTCAAAAAATGTTAATTAAAAAATTAAAAGTGTGTTATTAAAAAGAAAAAAAAAAGGTCTCTGGAACATATAGGCAGTGCCTAATAAAAGAAAACAGGTCAATATGCCAAGACCTTAACCTTAATGCCTATACTTAGGAACCCTATTCCTGTAATATGAAATTTAACATAATTATAATAAATGTCTATGAATTACCTCCTGAAAACCTCCTTGTTACTCAAATGTGCTCTCTCTCTAAGCCAAACTCTGCAAATAAACTCACTACCTTCCCCCTGAAGTGGGAAATGACTCCCAGGGATTAGCCTCCCTGACCCAAGGGGTTATTACCAATGCCAACCAGTAATCAAAGTGGAAATAGACCTTGACCAAAAGGGGACAGCATCAAATAAAGAAGAATTTTCATAACTAAGAGATTTCAAAGTGAGTTGAGAGATCATTCCTGAGGTTACACTTATGAAGGTCTCAGGCAGATCTCACTAACTGCCATAGTAAACAAAATCTCAAACAAAAATACTCTTGAGGGCTCTAGGGACATCTGGACACTATAAGCAAAGCACATAGCTGCATGAAACATATACCCCTTTGGTACTATATGATAACCTATTTCCCCAATACAACAGAGATAGACTCATTTACCCTACTCAGGATCCTTCTACCCCTTTTATTTGAACCTATAATTACCAGTATACCTGTTAAATATATGTCTCGGAGACTTAAATCTTTGGACAGTTCATAGGCCAGTTAAGCACTGAATCCCCAGCAGAGTTGAGGCCAACACCTACTCTCCAGTTCTTCAGCCTTGCCCAGGACAACTAACAAAATGATGATGATGGACAAGTCCCATCCCAAAAAACAGGAAGCATCTACAACTACAAGCAAAACAATTCTTTGCTTCTGCCCCATAATATCTAAGTACTCTCATAATTCAAAGCAGTCTGAGCAGACATCATACCAAATTCCTCAAGACTGAGGAATGAACAAACATAAGAGGGGGGAAACTAACAATTATCAATGTAGATTTACTGTTATTGTAGATATTATCATGTGGTAGTAGAAGAAATGTATTAATGATATAAAGATATTGGTTATCAGAGGTGTAGAGCGAAGAAGGAAGGGTGAATAGGCAGTACACAGGACATTTTAAGGCATTGGAATTGTTCTGTATGATACTGTTTATTAGTCAGCCAACAGGGTGCTGATGCAAAGTACCAGAAATCTTTGGCTTTTATGAGAGTATTTATTTGGGGTGGAAGCTTACAGTTACAAGGCCCTAAAAGAGTCCAACTAGAGGTGCCATAAGAGGTACTTCCTCACCAAAATCTGTTGCCACATGTTGAAGCAAGATGGCAGGTGATGTCTGCGAGGGTTCAGCTTTCCTCTTTCCTCTTAAGGCCCCATGGGCCAGCTTCTTCTGATCTCAGCTGTAGACTGGAGGGCTCATTTCTTTCTAGGCTCAGCTGCTCTGGTCTCGTCACAAAGTCAACTGTAAACTATCAGGTGAATGGCCCATCTCTCTTCCCGGGGCCACAAGATCAAAGCTGATAAGTTCTCTCCTCTTCCGTGTCTATGGAGCTCTCTCTATTCCTTTGCATGTCTTCTGTGAGAGTGTCCATTTAGATATCCCCCAAGGGAGGGGGGACTCAACCCTGCATGCCCTAATGACATGGTCGAATCAAAGCCCTAAATAGATTTCAGAACAAAATATAATTTTACTACTACATACATTAACTATATGTATGTGAATATTGATAACTTAATAATATGAATTACATCTGAATATGCAATTTAAAAAATTCTCTTGATCCTTTAAGATATAATGGCAATATTAGGGGGTGATTTTTTACACAGAAATACATAACTGATACAAATATGTAAAATAAAAAAGTATTAAAGAATTAAATTGTTAATTCTAATGACACGGTCGAATCAAAGCCCTAATCTTGATTTAATCAAGTGAATGTAAAGCCTTTGAATTTAAATCAATCAAAGGGTATCATAATCTATATCTCTTTTTGGAATTCATAAATAATATCAAACTGCCACATACTGAAATGATGAATACATGACATTATAGGTTTGTCAAAGCTTATAAACCTGTACAGTGCAAAGTGTAAACCATAAACTATAGACCTTGATTACTAGCAATGCTTCAATTTGGTTCAGCAATTATAACAAATAAATGTACATCGCTAATGTAAGATGTTAATAATAGGTGAAAATGTGTATGTGGTGAAGGGGTTAAATGGGAGAATCCCCTATATTTTTGTTTGTTTGTTTGTTTGAGAGGTACTGGGGATTGAACCTGGGAACTAGTACATGGGAAGCAGGCACTCAGCCACTGAGCTATACCTGCTCCCCCCTATACTTTTGATGTAACTTTTGTGCAATCTAAAACTTCTCTAAAAATAAAGTTTATTATGAATTTTAAAAAATAAAAGGAAGAAACTTGTAGGACACACACCTCCCAATCTTAAAACTTATTACAAACTCACAGTAATCGAAACAGCATGAAGAAGCCAGCCCAGTGGGTAGGGTGTGTCATGATGCTGGAGCTGGCAGTGCAGAAGGTGGTGGCCCACCCCCTGGTTCTGCTTAGTGTGGTGGATCATTTCAACTGAATAGGCAAGGTTGGAAACCAGAAGTGCATTGTTGTTGTGTTTTTGGGGTCATGTCAAAAGAAAGTACTCGATGTATACAACAGTTTTGCAGTCCTGTTTGAGGAAGATGACAAAGATGATTCTGTCTGGTTTTTAGACCATGATTATTTGGAAAACATGTATGGAATGTTTAAGAAAGTCAATGCCAGAGAAAGAATAGTTGGGTGATACCACACAAACCCTAAACCATACAAAAATGGCACCACTATCAATGAACCATGAAAAGATACTGCCCTAATTCAGTCATTATTGACATGAAGCCAAAGGACCTGGGGCTGCCCACAGAAGCATATATTTCAGTAGAAGAAGTTCATGATGTTGGAACTCCAACCTCAAAAACATTTGAGCATGTAACCAGTGAAATTGGAGCAGAGGAAGCTGAAGAAATTTGGAGCTGAGCACTTGTTACGAAACATCAAAGACATTACAGTGGGCAGTCTTTCCCAGCATATCACAAACCAGGTCCATGGTTTGAAGGGACTGAACTCCAAGCTTCTGGATATCAGGAGCTACCTGGAGAAAGTGGCCACAGGTAAGCTGCCCATCAACCACCAGATCATCTACCAGCTGCAGGACATCTTCAACCTGCTGCCAGACATCACCTGCACGAGTTTGTCAAGGCATTTTACCTGAAGACCAATGACCAAATGGTGGTGGTGTACCTGGCCTCACTGATCCATTCCACAGTCACTGTGCACAACCTCATCAACAACAAGATTGCCAACAGAGATGCAGAGAAGAAAGAAGGGCTAGAAAAAGAAGAGAGCAAAAAGGATAGAACAAATGACAAAGAGAAAGATAGGGAAAAGAGTGATGGAAAGAAAGAAGAGAAAAAGGAAAAAAATGAAGCTTGAGCTTTTTAAATTTGTAAATTAAAATCTTATAAACTAAAAAAAAACAGCATGGTACTGGCACAAGGACCAATGGACTATAATTGAGAGTTCATAAATCAAGCTTTACATTTATGGTCAACTAATCTTGACAAGGGTCAAAGACCACTCAATTGGGAAAGAATAGTCTCTTCAACAAATGGTGCTGGGAAAACTGCTGCTCCACATGCAAAAGAATGTAGGTACACCCCTATATAATGCTGTATGCAAAAATCAACATAACATGGATCAAAGACCTAAATATAAGAGCCAGAACTATAAAACCTCTAGAAGAAAATGTAGGGAAGAGTCTTCGGGATCTTGTAGTAAGCAACAGTTTATTAGACTTTATAACCAAAGCATAAGCAACAAAAGAAAACATAGATAAATGGAACCTCATGAAAATTAAAAACTTTTGTTTGTTTACCATGAATGTAAACAACAACCTATACAATGGACAAAATATTTGTAAACTACATATATGAAATGGGTTTGATATCCAGAATACAGAAAAAATTCCTTCAATTCAACAACAAAAAGACAAACAACCAAATTAAAAATAGGCAAAAGACTTGAGATATTTTCCCAAAGAAGATACTCAAAACACCCAAAAACACATGACAATATGCTCAACATCATTAGCCATTAGGGAAATGTAAATCAAAACCATGAGTAGTGACATCAATAACATGTGACATAAGACATCTGGAAATGTCTCCCCTCAAAATCAACTAATAAAAGGCCAAATTCTGCCTGCTTGGAACTCTGGAGTAAAATAGAGACCGGAGAAGGACTCCACAAATGTTAAATAAAAAAACACAAAAAACAATCTGCAAGATCAAGTAGGAGATTTTCTTTCCAGACTCACCAGTCCAAATCTTTCCCCCTCACTCACTGTCACAGAGTTTGGGAGTTGCACAGAGGCAGTACAGCCCTGATCCCTCCTGCAGAGGATGTAGCTATAGTGCCACTCACAATAGTGAGTTAGAGACCCATGTACAGCCAGGCACAGGGACCCAAGTACACAGAGACCCAGGATGGAGCACAAGTCACTGAGGAGTGCTGCATACATAAGGGCCACCAGGGAATAAAAATGGAGACTGAGGCAGAACTGTTGGAAAGAGGTGCACATAATCAAGTCTTTCTTGACAGGACCATCTAAAACCAAATGACTTTTCTGGAATGTGCCACATTTCTGAATTGACCCCATCTGGGTCACTGGAGTAAGATACCTTAACAGGGAAGAAACTTGAGGTAGAAAAACCTCACAGAATAAAAAGGATGGGGGGGAGAATGAACTGCTTAAGATGGGACAGGTCTCAGAACTGAAAATTGTAAGGAAAAGGGGGAACAGAATGAGGGAGAGAATTTAAACAAATCAAAGGAGCTGGGGAGAAAATTCTGTACAAAAACAAACAGAACAGAATATATTCCTGAAAAAGAAATTGATGAATGTAAGCTTTCTCCTGGAGGTGAAACAATTGCAAAAAAAAAAGTGTAATCTTAAAAACTGTACCACATATCCATGGCAAGAATCAGATGAAGAAACCTGAGAAAGTCTGAATAATGAAATATGAGCCACTGTATATGTCCAGAATAAGTTGGACCAAGCTTCAATGAAGAGCCTTAATACAAAGCTAATCACCACTAAACCCTATACCAGAGGGAAAACTGACCTTCAGAGTTAACTCATCAAAATAATCAGATGCCCATATAAAAACAATTATACATCATGATCAAGTGGATTTTATTCCTGGTGTGCAAGGGTGGTTCAACATAAGAAAATCAATTAATGTTATTCACTACATTAACACATCAAAGGGAAAAAAAACACACAATTATCTCAATTGATGAAGAAAAGGCATTTGACAAAACCCAGAATCCTTTCTTGATAAAAACATTTTAAAAGATAGATATAGAAGAAAAGTTCCACAACATAATAAAGGGCATATGTGAAAATCCCACAGCCAATATCATACTCAATAGGGAGAGGTTGAAAGCTTTCCTTCTAAGATCAGAAACAAGGCAAGGATGCCCATTGTCACCAGTTATTCAACATTGTGCTAGAAGTTCTAGCTAGAGCAATTGAGCAAGAAAAAGAAATAAAATGCATCCAAATTGGAAAAGAGGAAGTAAAACTCTCAGTATTCACAGATGACATGATCCTATATTTAGAAAATCCCAAAATGTCTACAACAAAGCTACTTGAGCTAATAAATGAGCTCAACAAAGTAAAAGGATACAAGATCATCACACAAAAATCAGTAGCATTTCTATACACTAGTAATGAACAATCTGAAGAGGAAATCAGTTTTAAAATTCTATTTACAATAGGAACAAAAGACTTGAATATCTAGGAATTAATTTAACCAGGAATGGAAAGGATCTGTATTTAGACAACAGCAAAACACTGCTAAAAGAA
>JAQZBX010040003.1:12225-22928 GCA_029593785.1 Cabassous unicinctus
AAAAAAAAAAAAAAAATCCTAAAAAAAAAGAGCAAAGTTGGAGGACTCATGCTCTCTGACCTTGAGGTGTATTATAAAGCTACAGTGGTCAAAGCAACATGGTATTGGCATAAAGATAGACACATTGATCAATGGAATCAAATTGAGAGTTCAGAAATAGACTTTCACCTCTATGGTCAACTAATTTTCAATAAGACTACCAAGTCCAATTTTCTGGTACAGAACTGTCTCTTCAATAAGTGATGCTGGAATTGAGGAGACACACAGAGCTAGAGTCTGGAAGATAGGTTATCAGGAGACAGAAAGAGAGTAGAATGTGGTGAGTTGATGTTCAATATGGGCAAAACCGGGAAGCGGGTGTGGCTCAGTGGATAGAGCCCCCGTTTACCATATGGGAGGCCCGGGTTCGCGTCCTGAGGCCTCCTTGTGAGGGCACGCCGGCCTGAGCGGTGCGGTGGGCTGATGCAGCAACCTCACGGCAGGAAGCGGGTGTGGCGCAATGGATAGAGCACCCGTTTACCATATGAGAGGCCCTGGGTTCGCTTCCTGGCGCCTCCTTGTGAGGGCAGGCCGGCTCGCGCGGCACCGTGGGCTGATGCGGCAAGACCTCATAGCAAGGGGGAGATAAGCAGACACAGAGAAGACACGCAGCAAATGGACACAGCAGCACAAGCAGCAAGGGGGGGTGGATAAATAAAATAAAATAAATAAATCTTTAAAAAATATATATGGGCAAAACCTATGATAAAGTGGAAGGGGGTGGTTGGGCAGCAGATGGGAGTGATGGTGCAGAGAAGTGAGGGGGGTTGATGGCGTTGGAATATGAGGGGGAGTAGGGTGGGAGAGTTGGGTTGGACTATCCATAGAACTTGGGAGAGGGCTGGAAGAAGGAACAGGTGAACTCTGAGTATTTGTAGATCTGTGGTTACAATGGTGGGAATGTTCTTTTGGCAGATATGGAAGGGGAGGGTTACTAGTGCTGGGCGTTGGGGGTGGGGGGATATGCAGGATAGGGTGTACCTGGGGACATGCTTCTATGGAATATGAAAATGTTCATCTTGTCATAGTGTCATAGTGTGTTATCTCAGTGAGTGGAGACCCACACAATAAACAAGAAATATTAAATATCCCTGCCATGTTCTCAGTAGCGGGGCAAGAATCTCTCAAGAACATAGGCAGTGCCTAATAAAGGAAAACTGACCAATATGTCAAGCCCTCAATATTAATGCATGTAATTATGAACCTTATTCTTCAAATACTGAAATTTAATGGTTATCATAGGTTCCGAGGGAAAGCAGAAAGAATAGAATACATGGAACATAGGGCATTTTTTAGGGCATTGGAATCATTCTGCATGATCTTGCATTGACAGATTCAGGCCATTATAAATTTTGTCAAAACCCTTAAAAGTGTATGGTGCAAAATGTAATCTATAATGTAAACCATTGACCATGGTTAGTAGCAATGCTTCAATATGAGTTCATCAATTGTAACAAATGTTCCATACTCATGTAAGATGTTATCAGTAGGGGAAAATGTGAGAAAGGGAGGGGATGTGGTATAGGGGAATACCCTGTGACTTTTCCTATGTGACTTTTTCTGTAACCTAAAGCTTCTTTGAAAATAAAGAGAAAAAATGAGATACTGGGGAAACATACAGAATAAATTGTCACTGAACATAAAAGATATATCTTATCATGATGAAATACACAATGAAAATAAAAATTTCTTTTTCCTAATTTTTAAATTTATTTTTCTTTTCATTTTGTATTTTATTTGTTTTCTAATTATTATTTTATTTTTATTATTTTTATTAGCTTATTCATTTGTTTTGGCTTTGTTTTGGGGGAGGTTTTGGACTGCTGAAGGGTTGCAACTATGGCAGGGAGGATGATGTCAGTGATGGGAGGATGTGTGGGGAGGGTTGCACCTGGGACATGCCTTTATGGAATTTGAATATGTTCAAGTGGTCATGAGGTGCTGTCTCAGTGGGTGGAGACCCATAAAATAACCAAAAGAATATTGAATTCCCTTCCTGGGAAGTCCTGCTTCATTCTCTAATAGAATGGCAAGAATCCCCCGAGCACATGGGCAGTGCCTAGCAAAGGAGAACAGACCAATATGCCAGGCCCTTAACATTGATGGTTGTACTTAAGGACCTTGTTCTTGTGAAATTGAAACTTAGCTTAGTATTGTATATTGCCTAAGAGTTATCTCCTGAAAACCTCCTTTTTGTTTAAATGTGGCCTCTCTCTAAGCCAAACTCAGCATATAAATGCACTACCTTCCCCACCAGCATGAAACATGACTCCCAGGGATTAGCCTCTCTGGCACTAAGGGATTATTACCAAGTGCCAACTAGCAATGCATCCAGAAAAAGACCTTGACCAAAGGGGGAACTAGTAAATACAAATAAGATTTTATTTGTAAGAGATTTCAAAGTCAGTTGGGAGGTCATTCCAGATATTATGCTTATGCACATCTCAGCAGGATCTCATTGACTGCCACAGTAAACAGTGCCTCAAATAGCAGGGCTCCTGAGGGCTCTAGAGACAGATAGAAACCATAAGCAGGGAAGACAGCTCAGGAATTCAGCACCCTGTCACTGGGCCTTACTTGGGAATTTATGCTTCCCAGTGTAACAGAGCTTGACTCATTTATAGTTGCCCTATACATGGCTCTTCTGCCCCTTTTATTTGAACCTATAATTAGCACTATACTTGATAATATATGTCCCAGAGACTTAAATATTTTATCTGTCCATATGCCAGTTGAGCCCTGAATATCAGCAGAGTTGCAACACCTACTCTCCAGTTCATTGGACTCACCCAAGACAACTAACAAGGAGAAGATGATGGACAACTCCCAGCCCAAAGAACAAAGAGTATCTGCAACTGCAAGTAAGATAGTTCCATCCATCTGCCCCATGAGTCCTAAGCTCCCTCTCAATTAGAAGCAGAGTGGGCATCATCATCCCAAAATCCTCAAGATTGGGGAATGAACAATGGACTAAAGAAGACTTATTATTATTCTACTATGAAATTATTATTATTCTAGCAATGGAAGAACTCCTGTATTGATATGAAGCAGTGGCCACCAGAGGTTCTGAGGGATGGGAGAGGGAAGAATAGGTGTAATATAGGGGCATTTTCGAGACATTGGAGTTGTCCTGCATGACACTGTAGTGACGGATACAGGCCATTGTATCTTATCATAATCTATGAAATTGTGCATGACATAGTGTAAGCTACAATGTAAACTGTAATATTTGGTTAATAGCAATGCTTCAATACGTGTTCATCAATTGTGAATATGTACCACATTAATGAGGGATGTTGTTGATTTCAGAAATTGTGGGAGGGGGAGGGAGTGGGGCATATGGGAATCCCTTATATTTATTTTTTATGTAACATTTATGTAATCTAAAGTTTCTTTAAAAATAAAAAAAAGTTAATTAAAAATATAAATAAAGTACTGAAAGAGAAAACATGCCAGCCAAGAATTCTTTTTTTTTTTTAACTACCAGGGCTGGGGACTGAACCTGGGACCTCATATGTGGTACCCTGGCACTCAACCACCTGAGTTACACCAGCTCCCAGTCAAGAATTCTTTATTAGGCAAAATTGCCCCTCAAAAATGAGGGTGAGTTTAAAGTCTTCATGGACAAACAAAAACTGAGAGAGTATGTTACAAAAAGTACTAAAGGGATTATTGCAGGCTGAATGGATAAAACAAGGGCGAGAGATGTGGATAAGAGTGTAGAAATGAAGATGTAATAGGAAAGGTAAATTAAAAGGTAAAAAGGCAGACTATAGTAAGAGATGACACCAGAAAGCCAAAGGTTGAAATGGAAGAAGTAAGTAATTTTTACAGTAATAATATTGAATGTTAATGTATTGAATTCCCAATCAAAAGGCACACACTGACAGAACAGATAAAAAAAATATGAATGAGGTATATGCTACCTAACTTCAGATGTAAGGACAAACCAGGTTGAAAGAGAAAGTTTGGAAAAAGATATTCCATGCAAATAGTAACCAAAAAAGGTCTGAAGTAGCAATACTAACATCATGCAAAACAGATTTTAAATGCAAACTGTTTTAAGAGATGAAGAAGGTCATTATATATATTTATATTTATAAAAGGGGAAATTCACCAAGAAGAAATACAATAATAAATATTTATGCACCTAACTTGGGTACCCCAAGATACATGAGGCACACACTGGCATAACTGAAGGGAGAAATAAACTTCTCTACAACAATAGTTGGAGACTTCAATACATCACTCTCAGCATTGGATAGAAGATCTATAAATAAGGAAACAGAGAGCTTGAATAATATGATAAATGAAATAGACCTAACAGACATTTATAGAGCATTACACCCCAAAACAGCAGGATATATATTCTTTTCAAGTGCCCATGGAACATTCTCCAGGATAGACTACATGATTGGTGACAAGACAGGTCTCAATAAATTTTAAAAGATTGAAATTATTTTTAAAATACACTCTCTGATCATAATGAAATGAAACTGGAAATCAAAAACAGATGGAAAAAGGGAAAATTCACAAATATATGGAGATTAAGCAAAACACTCTTAAATAATCAGTAGGTCAAAGAAGAAATTACAAGAGAATTCAGTAAATATCTTGAGATGAAAGAAAATGAGAGTACAACATATCAAAACCTATGGGACACAGCGAAGACAGTGCTGAGAGGGAAATTTACAGCCCTCAATACTTATATTGAGAAGAATGAGCTAATATTGAAGATCTAACTGCATACCTGGAGGAACTAGAAATAGAACAGCAAACTAATCCCAAACCAAGCCTAAGGAAAGAAATAATAAAAATCAGAGCAGAAACAATTTAGAACAAAAAACAATAGAGAGAATAAACAAAACCAAAAGTAGGTTATTTGAGAAGATCAACAAAATCGTTAAACCCTTAGCTAGACTGATAAAGAAAAAATGAAAGATGTGAATAAATAAAGTCTGAAACGAGAGCATGGAATTAGTACTGACCCCACAGAAACAAAAGAGATCATAAGAGGATGCTATGAACAACTGCATACCAAAAAACTAGACAACATAGACAAAATGGAAAAATTCCTAGAAACACATGATGACCTTCACTTACCCTAGAAGAATAGAAGACCTCAACAAACCAATCACAAGGAAAGAGATTGAAACTGTTATCATAAACCTCCCAAAAATGAAAAGCCCAGGACCAGATACCTTCATGGGTGAATTCTACCAATCATTTAAAGAAAATCTAATACCCATCTTACTCAAGCTCTTCCAAAAAATTGAATAGGAAGGAACACTACCAAACATTCTATGAAGCCACCATCACTTTAATGCCAAAACCAGATAAAGATATTATGAAAAAAAGAAAATTACAGACCATTATCTCTAATGAATATAAATGCAAAAATCCTTAGCTAAACAATTGCAAAATGAATCCAAAAGCACATTAAAAGAATTATACACCACAATCAAGTGGGTTTTATTGCAGGTATGCAAAGGTTTTTCAACACAAGAAAATCAATTAGTGTCATAAACCACGTTAATAAATTGAAGAAAAATCACATGATCCTCTCAATTGATGCAGAAAAAGGCATTTGGCAAAATATAACATCCTTTCTTGATATAAAACAATCCAAAAAATAAGACTAGAAGGAAGCATTCTCAGTATGGTACAATGCATATATGAAAAACCTACAGCTAGGATTGTACTCAATGGTGAAAGACTGAAAGCTTTCCCACTCAGATCAGGAACAAAACAAAGATGCCCAATGTCACCACTGCTATTCAACATTGTGCAAGAAGTTCTAGCTAGAGCAATTAGCCTAGATAAAGAAGTAAAACATTCACTATTCGCTGATGATATGATCCTTTATCTAGAAAATCCTGAAAAATCCAAAACAAAACTAGGAGATCTAATAGAAGAGTTCAGCAAAGTGGTGAGATACAAGATTAATATGCAAAAATCAGTAGTGTTTCTATATACTACTGATGAGCAATCTGAGGAGGAAGGCAGAAAAAAGATCCATTTATAAAAGCAACTAAAAGAATCAAATATTTAGGAATAAACTTAACCCAGACGTAAAGGACCTGTATTCAGAAAATTACAAAACATTGCTAAAAGAAACCAAAGAATACTTAAACAAATCGAAGGGCATTTTGTTGGATTGGAAGACTTAACGTTAAGATGTCCAGTCTACCCAAACTGATTTACAGGTTCAACACAATCCCAATGAAAATCCCAACAATCTTTTTTGCAGAAAAGGAAAAGCCAATTATCAAATTTATTTGGAAAAGAACGGGGCCCTGAATAGCAAAAAAAAAGTCTTAAAGTAGAATGAACTTGGAGGACTCTCACTTCCTGACTTTAAAGCATATTATGTAGCTACAGTGATAAAAAAAACATCATGGTACTAGCATAAAGACAGACTGGCCAATGGAACTGAATCGAGAACTCAGAAATAGACCCTCACATCTACAGTCAAGCGATTTTTGACAAGGCTATCAAGCCCACTTAGCTGAGTTAATATAAAAATTAACTCAAAATAGATCAAGGACCTAAATATAACAGCAAACCATAAAATTCCTACAAGAAAATGTAGGAAAACATCTTTAAGATCTTATGGTAGGTGGTAGTTCCTTAAACCTTACACCCAAAGCACAAGCAGCAACAACAACAACAAATACATAAATGGGACCTCCTCAAAATTAGACACTTTTGTTCTTCAAATGACTTTGTCAAGAAAGTTAAAAGGCAGCCTACTCAAAGGGAGTAAATATTTGGAAACCACATATCTGATAAGGGTTTGATGTTCATGTTATATAAAGAGA
This sequence comes from Cabassous unicinctus, assembly GCA_029593785.1. Classification (NCBI taxonomy): domain Eukaryota; kingdom Metazoa; phylum Chordata; class Mammalia; order Cingulata; family Chlamyphoridae; genus Cabassous; species Cabassous unicinctus. Next base: position 19,086 of record JAQZBX010040003.1, read on the forward strand.
TCATACAACTCAATGATAAAAAGACAAGCAATCCAATTTAAAAATGGGCAAAAGACTTGAATAGACATTTCTCCAAAGAGGCAATACAAATGTCCAAAGGCAAATGAAAAAGTGCTCAACATAAATAACATAGGGAAATACAGATCAAAACTGCAATGAGATACCATTTCACACCTTATAGAATGGCCATTATTTAAAAAATAATAATAACTACAAGTGCTGGAAAGGATGTGGAGAAATAGGAACTCTCCTTCACTGTTGGTGGGAATGTAGAATGGTGCAACCTCTGTGAAAGACTGTTTAGCAGTACCTCAAGAAGCTGAATATAGAACTGTCATATGATCTAGCAATACCATTACTAGGAATATATTCAGAAGAACTGAAAGCAAGGACAGGAACAGACATTTGCACACAAATGTTCACAACAGCATTATTCACAATTGCTAAAATACGGAAGCAGCCTAAATGTCCACCAACTGGTGAATGGATAAACAAAATGTGGTATATAAATACAACAGAATACTATTCAGCTGTAAGAAGAAATGGAATCGGTATGCATATGACAACATGGATGAACCTAGAGAATATTATGTTGAGTGAAGTAAGCCAGACACAAAAGGACAAATATTGTATGGTATCATTAATATGAGCTAAATACAATGAGTAAACTCACAGAGGTAACTCTAGAGTATAAGTTACTAGGAAATAGAATATGGGTTGAGAATGGGAGCTCATGCTTAATGTATGTAGCATTATTAACAAGATTAGTTGTAAAAGTGTGGAAATAGAGGTAAGAGTAACACATTATAGTGAGTATAACCAACACTGCTGACTTATAAATATGACTGCAGCTGAAAGGGGTAGTCTGTGGATGTAAATGTCAATTGAAAGGGATTTAGAGAATAATCTAGGGAATGTATAACACTAATTTCAGTTGTATGAAGATTTTGGTTAATAGTATAAATATAAGGTTTCCTTTTGGAGTAATGAAAACATTTTAAAATTGTCTGAGGTGATGACAACACAATTCTGTGATGAAAATGAGAGCCACTGAGTATATACTTTGAATGGACTGTACAAATGATGGAATTGTACAACACAGGGAATCCAGTGGTGAAGAAAAACAAATACATAATAAAAATAGAGGGTGTTAATAATCAAGTGGGTTGAGGAAAAATACACCAAATATAAGATGGCTATAATTAGTAGTTATATTTTGATGATGCTCTTTCATAATTTGTAATAAATGTTTGACAACAATGCTAGGTGTTGGTGGTGAGGAGATGTATAGGAGCCTTGTATGATGATATGCATGTTTGTTTTGTAAATTCACAATTTTTACTATACACTTGTTGTTTATATATGTTCATGTATGATATACTTCAATAAAATTTTATTTTAAAAATGAGAGAGAGATTAACACATTCACTGATAAACAAAAGCTGAGGGAGTTCATCGCCACTAGACCTACACAAGAAGCAATGCAAAAGGGAGCTACTCAGGCTGAAATGAAAGGACACTAGAAAATTGTTTAAAGCAGCATAAAGAAAAAGGACATGCAGTAAATTACAAATTGGGTAATTACAAATGCATTATTGTTGTGTTGTATTGTTTGGTATGTAACTCCACTCCTATATCCTATAGGGGCTAAAATGCAAATGCATAAAAGTAATGATAAATCTATTCTTTGTAAATACAATATACAAACATGTAAGGGGTAACAAGTACAAAAATATATGGGGGAACAGAGAGAGATAGGAAGCATATGTGCATGCAATTGAAGTTAAGGTGGTAACGAACAAAGCATGACTGATATATATTTAGGATGTTTAATTTTAACCCCATGATAACCAAAAGGAAAATAGATTAAAAAAAACACATATTGATAGAAATTACAAGGCACTTAATAGAGTACCACACAAAATATCAAATAAATATAACTGCAGGCATTAACAGAAGTGAGGGACAAAAATGTTTTTTTAAAAAGCTTATTACAAAATTACAGTGCTCAAAAGAGTATAGTACTGGCATAAAGATATACATGTATAAGAACCAGCACTATAAAACTCCTAAAAGAAAATGTAGAGAAGCATCTTCAGGATCTTGTGTTAGGCAATTGTTTCCAAGACTTTACACTCAAAGCACAAGCAACAGAAGAAAAAAATAGATAAATAGGACCTCATCAAAATTTTAAAATTTTTGTGCATCAAAGGATTATATAATGAAAGTGAAACCAAAGGATTATATAATGAAAGTGAAAAGCCAACCTAAACAATGACAGAAAATATTTGGGAACTACATATCCAATAATGGTTTAATATCCAAAATACATAAAGAAATCCTACAATTCAACAACAAAAAGACAAACAACTCAATTAAAAACTGGGCAAAAGACTTGAATAGGCATCTCTCAAAAGAGGATATAAAATAGCTAAAAAGTATAAAAAGATGCTCAACATCATTAGCTATTAAGGAATTGCAAATCAAAACCACAATGAGATACCATTTCACACCCACTAAAATCTTTGATTTCATTAAGATACATCAAACATGGTTAAGTCTTAAATTCATAAGAATGAATCTTGAATCTTAAATGCATATTGCTAAATGAAAGATGCCAGTCTGAAAAGGTTTCATATTGTGTGATTACATTTATATGACAGTCTATGAGAAGTCCAAATAATTTTTGTAGATAATTCACCCTCAGGAGGGTGGAGTATAACTCTCCACTACTTAACTGCAGAAAGTACATAGTGACTTTCTTCAAAAGAGAACAGTATTAAAGGTGGTGGAAAGCGTAACTTCAATTTGGATAAACCTGACAAATGTTACTTCAAACCAGGTGATGAAAGTCAACATCAACAGTGATAACTCATGTTGATGGTATGTCCCTTTGATATGATTTAATGACCATGACATTGCACCTCTGTGGTCTTTCTCCCCAAAACATTCTGATGTTGAGTTCCAATTTAGGGATATTCTATAAAATACCTGACCAGTACTCCTCAAAACTGTTAAGATCATAAATAAATATGTACAGAAATAAATACATAAAAACAAGGAAAGTCTGAGAAACAGCCAATAGGAGCCCAATGAAATACAACAGCTAAACATAATGTGGTGTTCTGGATAGAATCACAGAATAGAGAAAGGACATTAGGCAAAAACTAAGGAAATATGAATAAAATATGGACTTTAGTTAATAATGTATACATATTGGTTCAGTTGTAACTAATGTACCATACAAATACAAGATGTTAATAATAAGGGGTCTCTTCGTCATCTTCCTTGTTCCTCAGCATCCGCAGCCATGAAGGTCGAGCTCTGCAGTTTCAATGGATACAAGAACTATACTGGACATGAGAGGTGCTATGCCAGGACTGATGGGAAGGTTTTCCAATTTCTTAATGCAAAATGCAAATCGGCATTCCTTTCCAAGAGGAACCCTTGGCAGATAAACTGGACTGTCCTCTACAGAAAAAAGCATGAAAAGGGACAGTCAGAAGAAATTCAAAAAAAGAGAACTCACCGTCCTGTCAAATTCCAGAGGGCTATCACTGGTGCATCACTTGCTGATATTATGGCCTAGAGGAATCAGAAACCCGAAGTTAGAAAAGCTCAGTGAGAACAAGCTATCAGGTTGCCAAAGCAGCAAAAAAGGCTAAGCAAGTATCTGAAAAGACAGCAATGGCTGATGCTAAGGCTCGCACAAAGGCAGCAACTAAACAAAAGCCTGTGAAGCCTGTGAAAGTTTCTTCTCCCCAAGTTGGTGGAAAATGCTAAGTTGGCAGATCAGATTTTTAAATAAAGATCTGACTATAACTCAGAATTGCACTGGCTTTT
>JAQZBX010040004.1:0-22835 GCA_029593785.1 Cabassous unicinctus
AGGAAGAAAGAAATCAAACCAGACGCAGTCCCTGTTCTCAGGGAGGTTTGATGATGCTTGGCATTTTTATTTACAAGTTTATATGTGATCTCTTTCCAGAGGTAGAACATTCTGCTAACTCAGAATATTCTAGCAAGGCAAAACCTGCACTCACATAAAGCTGCAAATCTTCATGGCTATATGCAAGAGGAAACATGAAGGGTTGACCCTTTTAAAAAATTTATATATATATGTATATATTTATTCTCTATTTTTAAAGAATCTTTAGATTACATAAATGTTATATCTGACCCTTTTTGTTAACTTAAAAAACAAATGCTAATGTGAAGAATTCATTTAAAAATGTTATTGTAAATGTTCTATTTTGCTCAAGCATAATTTAATATAATCATAATTGTTTCAAATTCAGTAAAAACTTGTACTTATAAAATTGAAATGAACTTGTAGCTTATAGATTGAATTAAAATTATCTGTTATTACTTATGTTTTAATACAAATGCAGCATTTAATTTCAGCCACAATTTTAAACACAATGTTATTTTTCTGTAAATAGTTGCTACAGGTGATATATTCATATTGGAACAATAAAATGTTGGTTTAAATATTTTTTAAATGTTGTATAATTTCTCTTAGTTATTGAATAATTTAGTTTGTTAGCCAAATTTTATAGTCAGTATTTTAAAATTGAGAATACATTTCTAGTAGTGGTCTCAGTTTGAAAGACTAAAATTAGTGATTTACTAATCTTACTAAATATCACCTGAGTCAAGGAAACATGGTATGCCTTCTTGTTGTAGGAAAAATGGCTTGTGGATTATAATACAGACGCTTGGTTAATATTCATTAATGGCCCCATGGACTTAAAGTGATCAGGTCCTAAAAAGTTGTTGTGATGAGGTTTCTTTAGCAAGTTCTTGGTTAAATTATTTGATGGGTGATTTTTTCACTTGCTTTGCTGTGTGAAATTTTAAAAAGGGATGTTTTTCCAGGTTGGAAAAATAAATGTTACTGTGCAGTTTTGCTTTGTTTTAAAAAGCCTTTTATAAAAAAATGAGCAAGAAAGCCTTTACATTAATATTTGGCTTAGATTAACAAGCCAAGTTTACATCTATGTAATGCAGAGAGAATTAGAGATGGTAAAATACTAAATGTAAGCTTATAAGCCAAACAATTGCTAAATGTATTAAGTAACTTTTTCGTCCTTTTCAGTTTTAAATGCTCCCAGCTTCAGGATTTCTACCAACTTTCAAAAAGATGCTCAGCCTAACAGTATTGATCAACAGCAATACTGATGGTCAAAATATAGCTTTGAGTCACTCTAGATTTTACTTTTTCTATTTCATTTGATTAACTCTACCATAAACAATCTGTTCCAATATAGTCTTCCTTTCTTTCTGAGTATCAGAATTTCTTTTCCCTATGCAAACCATCTGGTGACAAAATATCTATAGTACTAGGTGCTGTGGGGCACACACAATGAATGTTTATATGGTAATAAAAGTAGTGATAGTAATAATACTAGAAATAATAGAAAGGTTAAGAAACCCTGCACTATCCACTATTCATCAGGGTCTGATTACCTGGATTGACGTTCTTAACCATTGAAATTATGAATGAGTTAGTTTACAAGACAATGTCATTATCTCCAAAAAAGCAATGGTTTAAGTGCATAAGTTTCTCGGATTTGCAGAATGATACTTTGGAATTCTCATATTATTAATATAGCTTTGATTCTTTAAATAAAATAGTTTCTACTATATTTTATTTAAAATTTATTTTCTCACATGCTGTGCAAATAACTATTGATTTCTGCTGCAATTATCTGTATAGATCATGAATGCTGCCTTTATTATTATCAGCAGTAATAGTAACATCCACAATGCAGAACTGAACGCTTTGTAGATAAACTACTGATGCATAATAAGTTTACACTGTTTGTAATGAAATCCCCCGATTGTGCAACCTCTTCCTCTCTAAGACATTTAAAATACTTAATATATCCAGCCTTTTTTTAACAATAAAGCATTCCCATTTTACAGATGGCAATATTGAGAAGCCTGATAGCTAAATACTATATTATTATTGCTAATGTTATCTCTCAGATTCAATCAATTTAATGTGCGGTATTAAATGGCACTTCTCCCACTTCTTAAATGTCATTAAAATAACCCTCGACTAGTTGACATAAATGCTTTGGCCCACATTGGGTTCACAAAGGTAGTGTGAGCTAGTTTAGGTAAATATAAATTAGTCTGGTAAAATAGAAAATGTTAAGACACAATACATAACTTTGCTTAGTCCTTTTATTCTTCCATTCTTAAAAAAAAAAAGTGTTTGTGGTGTATACTCCCTATGTTTTACACTGACTATACTTCAGGAGAGTAGAAATGTATTTACAGGCAGCTAAACCACCAGAGGAGAGTGGAAAGCAAGTTGACGGCAGCAGTCAGGTATGTCTATAAGATTCTAATAATCCAGTTTAAAAATGTTTTCTTCTCCCACTAATTTAATTTCCCCCCAAATCATCTAAATTGAACAATAAGTGAGAGCACTTTATAAATAATATAAATTGCTACTCAAATTTAAATTATCTAGACACAGCTACATGCAATAACAAAAAAACACGGGTCCATCTCCAACTCAGGTTTTCCAAGCGTCATCTAGGACCTGCCTCAGAATCACTTGGAGTGTGCCTAAGAAATTGCATATTCTTGAATCCCACCAGAACACTATCCCACAGGGGCACAGGGCCTGAGAATCTGAATTGCCAACAAGCTCTCCTGCACCCTGAGGTTGAGAGACCACCGCCCTAGTACATGTCTGTTAAATTGAAATCTTTGGCCACCCAAACCAATCTCGAGCCATTCATTTTAAAAAGAAGGAAAAAAAGCAGTTATCATATATACTTTGCTCAAATTTATGACAATCTTCATCTAGCCATAAAGAATATGCAGACAATTTGTTCATCTCACAGAGAGACCAAATATAAGAAAAGTTTATAGGAGCAATATAAAGTCTCAGGTTTCAGTTTAGGTTCATTTCTAAGACGTCTTCCCTGACTGCCCCAGATTTGGGCAAATGCTCACACAGCATCTGGTATGTACCTGTCACACAAGTGTACTACCTGGTATTGTACTTGCCGGTGCAATAATCCATCCAGCCCACCAGACAGTGAGCGCCTTGAGGGCAGGGACTCTATCGTATTGATTTTCGTATTCTCAGTACCTGGTGCAGCGCCTTACACACTGTGTCCAATTCCTGACATAGAATGTGTTCTTAACTGTTGAACAAATGAGTGAATGAATATGATGATTGTCAAGTAACTCTAAAGAAAACTCATTATTAATATGGATGAATGGAAGACTGTGGTTCATATAAGTCCAATTGTTTCCTACCTTGGCCAATTTCAGCACTTAATGTCACCATTCCCCATTTTTCTCTACCTGCATTGACACAGGGTTGTACATCAAATGACCATTTATGGAGACCTGCTACTTTCTAGGCATTGCACTTACATTTTATCATGAATCCTGACTATATCCCTATGAAGTTGGTATTATTATCATCTATTTTACATATGAGGAAACAGACTCAGAAGGGCATCTGCCCAAAGACACAACCAATATGTGACCCAGCCACGATTAAACCTCAGTTTCATCTGACTCTAAAGTCGCTGCACTGCAGTTCAACAAAGATTAGACAAACTATAAATACCGTATTGACTAATTTTTCACATGGAGTCTCTTTTCTTTGAGCACAGATATGTCATCTCTCTTTGAGGTGAAAATGCAAATGGCCAATTTTTACCAGAATAAACTTCACTTTTCTGTTCAATTTCTAACACAAAGAATAGAGCTATTGCTTTTCCATCCACTTGGATACTACAGTTAAATTTACCCCTGAAAGTTAGGATTTTCCACTTGCTGAAATTTCCTCCTACAGTATGAATTACTTCAATGCATGAGGTTTCTAAATCCTTTCCTAGGTTCAAACATGCTCACCTGGATTTCATCCTATACTGTTACTTAGAAATAAAAAGATAAGTTGCCCTCTGCTTTGAATGTTTTTCATGTCAATCTTGACACCACTACTGTACTGTTTATAGGTTTTATATATCTCTGAGGTATCTTTGCCCTATAAATTCCGGCATTCTTCATGTGAAGTCCTGGGTCAGCCCTTTAGATGTCTAAGATTCTCATTTTTGCATCTTACGAGTGCGTAGGACTAACAGAGTGCTATCGCTGCCACTAGATATCATCTCCAGTTAGCATTTCCGGGGTGCTCAGAGAGAAAACAATGTCTGGGTGATGACTCTTGTCAGTTCCCCATTGTCAAACCCAATCTTATGTTCCTCCACACTCTCACAATATTTCCCCATTGGGAACATGCCTGACATTGCAATTTCTCAAAACTGCAGCTCTGCAGTGAATGCCTAATTCCTGAAACTGCAAAATCTAACAAAAGCTGATTTTTTCCACTGATTTGACTGGCTGACTATTTCGAGGCTTTGCATGTGATGACCTGCTGTTCCTCACAAACAACATCTTTAATATACCCACATGGTTGTTCTGAAGTGGCTGAGGGCAATTAAATCCTCGCAAGCTGCGTGTGGGACATTCAGAATTACTCGTGATGTCCAGAGTTTCTGTCCCAGACAAATTTTCCCCATAGGTTACACTTAGCCACTTACCACGTAGCAAACTGTTACTTGATTTTGAACTCGGAGCCCATTTACCAGGTAACGTGTCAATGTTATCCAGGGTAAAGCTGTGGAATGTCAGTACACTTGAGTTATTTGTTTTGTCTTGTTTTAAAAACTGCTTTTCTTCTCTTTTCTTTTTTGGTGTTGGTGTTTTCATATATGCAGATGAAAAGCCAATTTAGAGGAAAATATGGTAATCCCGTTGTTTCTTTTTTTTAAACCATCAAAATAAATGATCTTTTTCTATCTTTGGATATATCACTTGTTTGGATTCTTTATATGATTTCCGTATTTGTTGAAACTCTTGTTAGTTTTATTTCTGCACCAATTCAGACCAATGTCCCTACTTTCTTTCCCTCTCCCTTGACCTCCCTGTCATCCTTCACCCCAGACTACAAGTGAGCACGTGGATCTCACTCCCTGAGAAGAACTACATGGTTTACAGCCCAAATGAGGTCTCATTCCTCCTCCCTGATGGAGAATGGGGTGTAGCAGCAAACAGCCTTAATAGTCACCCCCATATTGCTTCACACACACACACACACACAATAGATCAAGGTCAAAGGGCTGGGAAGATAATACGATAAATAAGACAAAGTAACATTTTCTGGAGGGCCTGGGAAAGAAAGTGAAAGGGAGAGCGACCTAGGATTTGGTCTTTTATTTTTTGTTTCTTATGGGAATTGAATTGCGTTCATAAGACAGATCCTCTTGAGCAGAGAGTCTATCAGCATTCTCCATAGTCTCCCACTCAGACGAGCAGTCTGGAAGACAGCCTAAGAAATGGGAAATGTAGGCATTTTACTCAAGGAGATGGAATTTTGACGGGCAGCTGATCACATAGTGTAAGCCCGCGTCCCTAAGGTGGTCAAGGCCGCCATGTGTTTACCTCTCCTCCCGTGGCTGGGTATCGTTTTAGCTGGGAGCGGGGGGTTCTGCTAGTTCTTTTCCCTCTTCCCTCCACCACCTTCTCATTCTCTCATCCCTAGATTGAGAAGCGGGCGAGCCCTGCCATCCTCCCCCCTCTCCCCCGCTGTCTCTCTCCCACTTGTTGCGGTAGAGCCTGAGATGTGCTTGTTCCGCTGGCTGATTGTAAAAGGGTTTGACTTGCAACTGACCCCGGGGTCAGGACTTTCTCTCTACTAATCCTGCGCTCTTTAAACACAGAAACACTCTGCCCTCTTCCCTCACATCAGTCATCTTAATCTCCTACCCCTTCCCCAACTCGGCTACTGACACTCCGCCCTGACCAAGGCGTGGGCTGGGAGTTCGTTGGGGGCGCACTCCCCGTCTACAGGGTCCCAAGACAGTGCCTCGCGTGAACCTCAACGCAACCCCCTCCCGCGCCCCGCAGCCCGTGGGGACCCGGCAGAGGGAAATCAGAGAGGAGAAGGGGCCAATTCCCAAGCACCTGCCTGACCCCAAGTCTCAGAAGGAGCGTCCTGGGGCTGGAGCCAGGATGAAGAGGGGGACCAGAAGGCAGGGGGGAAGAAAGGGGGAAGAGAAGCAGCGCAGTATAAAGACAAAGAGAAGAGGGAGAACACAGAGAAAGAAAAGTCACCGCAAAGCAAGTCGGCGTTAGGCCCAGAAGTGTGTGTGCTGGGGGTGGAGAGAGGCTCGAGGGAGAGCGGAGAAAACGAAGAAAGAGAAATGAATGGATATGAGTGGCAGGCTGAGTGGCTTAGAAAAGTGGAGAGAAAAAGAAATGAGTGAGGATGAGAAGGAAAAAGGCAGGAAATAGCAAACTGTTACAGGGCTTAGTACATGAATATAACAGGAGAAAAGGTGACTCGTGAAAAGTGGGGGGAAGCAAGGTAGAAGCGAGGAGAAGAGTGGGGAGCCCTCATGGGGAGAGCCCCGAGCCTGGAGTGGAGGACCGGCCTGCGCATCCCGCGCGGCGACGAATGGGTGCGCCCGGGGTCGCGCGGCCCTGGACCCTGGCCGCAGAGCCTCCGCCCGCCACGGACGTTGCTTTGTTTCCTGGGGGGCGTGGGGGGCGTGGGGGGCGGGGGGCGAGCGGACGGTTCTGGGGCGCTCGGCATCTGCCGGGCAAAGTGGGGTCCCCGCCAGCGGAGCTGCGGGCGCGCAGCTGGAGAGGAAGATCTGGGGGAAGCAGAGAAAAGGAAGGGAGGGAGGGAGGGAGAAAGGAAAGAAGGAAGGAAGGAAGGAAGGAAGAGAGGGAGGGAGGGAGGGAGGGAGGACCGCGCGCCTGCTGCGGGGCCCTAGCCTTCGGAATCCGGGAGGCAGTCCAGGGGGCTGGGAGCAGAGCCTGGAGAAGAGGGGGAAGGGAAGGGGGAGCCCTCCCCACCCCCAGCCTCCCCGCACTGGCTTCCGCGCGCTCACTTGCCCACTCTGCCGCCCACGCTCGGCTGCCAGCGCGCCACCCTCGCCCCTGCAGGGCAAGGGGTGACAGAGCCTGGGGAGGCGCCACTCCTCGCTCCGGGGCGCCCGCGCGGCCCCCCGCCCCGCTAACCTTCTCCCCATCTGGCCCGGCCTTTCAATCCCGCCAATAGTCACGCTGGAAAAAACTGCAGCCAAGGCCAAGTTTGCCTTTCACTTGAAGTTTCCAAGGAATCAAACCTATTATTAAATTCTGCCGCCGACGTTTCTGGTGCCTCTGCCCCAGGGACAAGGCTGCGGAAGCGGAGGTTGGGGGGCGAAGGGCGGGGGCTGGCGAGAAGGGGAGCGGGGGTGCCCTGCGGGTGAGGTGGGTGGTGCTAGCGCCGTGTTTGACCTCAGATCGCTCCTTCCAGGGACTGGGGTCCCAGGAAGAGTTTCTCTAATTAACCGGAATTTTCCAGAGACAAAAATCTGCGTTGTCCAGTTTTTGTAGGGAAAATGAGATTCGTGAATATATGTGTTATTCTTCTCCCACATACATTATTTGAATAGACCTGTCAGTCACGCTACTCGACAAACATCTGCAGATCAGGCGCGCTGCACCCGCAACTGTGTTTTTTTTTTTTTTTTTTTTTTTTTAATTCATTCATTTAATGTAGCTACTTGCGGGTTTCTTTTGTGGGGGGTGGGATAGGGTATCAATGTCTTAGCAGTAGCAACAAAGAGTGGGGTGAGTTAAAAGACAAGACAAAACAGAGCAAGAGATGGGGCCTGAACCGAACTGTCCAGTTAATGAAGAATTCATGCAGTCGCACCGGCATGAAGTTAATCAAACTTTGTACAAGACCTCAAAATGGTCCTGTCCACGTTCTTCGCACGGCTTTAAAACAAAATTGGAGTAAGCGATGAAAGCACCACCCTGTGATTTTGGACGTGAATGGAGTCGTTATGTAACTATCATCATATATAATAGTTCATTTTGTGAACACGATCAGTATTGCCTTAGCAAGAACCGAATTTCCAGTTGAGGGAAACGTCTCCAGGGGCTAGTGGAATATTTTCCCCACGAATTTTCAGGGGAAAGATGCTGCTGGGCTGGTGGGATCTCAATCGTGAGAAATGAAACCCAGCTAATCTCTATCAGCTCCCCCAGTGTTACTTTTATATTTACTTTTCTCCATGTCCTTCGAATCAACCAAACAATAAGGAAATAATGTGGCTCTGGGGCACCTGGCATTGAATATTTTAGCTGACACATGCAAAAGAATGCCAAACTCTAAGTTCATCTTCCAGGAAACCAACAGCTTTGTCTGCTGGTCCCAGTACACCAGCTAAACTTTCTATGTACCTGCCTCTTTTAAGGACCAGCCTCTATGGGAGCCCATATCACTGCTATTAAAATGTGTGATGAGCCAAGAGTTTGATGCCAATAGTTGCACATAGACACAAACTTAGGTATATACATATGTGAATTTGGTCACACATTTGTCCTCTACTGAAGTTAAGAACAGGAAAATGTTGGGATATGGCATCAACAAGAGAAGGGCTTCAGAGAGCCAAATATAAGTGCATATATTTCAGGGTAAACGTGGCCTGCCCCTTAAACCTTGGTGGTGAATTAACACAGTGTTGCAGAATTTCCCGAAGCATCTCCCAGAGGGGACTGTTTCCAGTCTATTTCATGGTGCTACTCCACTTAGTAATCCGAATGCACCCAAGCATTTTTAGAAACCACTGTTTCACAAAGGATCAAAGCCCTAAAAACACAAAAGAAGGGGGGGGGTTGTATTATCTTGTTTAAAACCAGTGGACATCGTTCTTGAATTTTTTGCAATCACGTTAACGAATGAGTGGCTCAAGCAAAATTATCAAAATGACTCCAAAAAATTACACATGTCAATGTCAGGTTAGCATATACTTAAAGTGTAATCTCGAATGCAGGCTGAATTCGGGTCTCATTACCCAGCTAGCTTATGCTCACTTTTGGATAGATAATCCATACTCATTCCAGGACAAGAAAAGATGTTGAGAAAATGAGAGGGAAAGGCCTACAACTGCTGAAATCAACATATTCCTATCTGTACTTAAAAGGTGGTGGTGGTTTTTTCCGAAATGTAATTTCACTCTAACATTGTGACTAATTTCAAAACGTATTTACTACAGTGTAACTTTTTAAATGCGATATTTAATGCTGTCAGATTATTTGAAGACAAAGTTTTACAGAAAACTTTAAATTCTGCAATGTGCCAATAAAAACCTAGAAAAAAATAATTTTAAAGTTTAAAGCATTAAACAACCTCCAGATCTCGTCAAGAAAAATAAACACGGCATTTTGCCTTTACATTAGTTAGCAAATTGCGTCCCAGTTCACGCGGGGCGGGGGATTGAGTTTTTGCGTGTGAAAATCCTACAAAATTATTCTGCCCTTTCCCAAGGAGGACGAGGCCAGAGGGAGGGGCGGAGGGTGGATTTGAGGGGGCTCGGTTGCAGTACATTTTGGCTCAGATATTGTGTTTCCTTGAGCCAAATTCGGATCAATTCCGCGTGCGATCCTGTTAACTACAGGTGAATTGGTGGCACCCGAACCCCAGCCGTGGGTTTTGTTCCTCATCCTTGGCCCGGTCCCGCCAATGGGATCTTCCCCTCCTCCAGCCCAAAAGGCAGCCCAGACCCAAGGCCAAGCTGAGGACGTAAAGCTCCACAGCAAGGAAACTCTAAACCGGCCACAGTTTAAAACAAGCAAACCAAGAGGCCACACTCTAAAAACAATTTTGTAATTATTTTTCAATTCGTATTAATACTGCAAACTATGTAAAAGAATCTCGCGCTAACCCTGTCTTATCGAGGTGTGCTTTCTTCCCTTCCATTTAATAAAGCTCCCCGAGAGTCCTGCCCCCATTCCCCTGGGGTTCCGTTATTTTCAGTTCATGCTGATAATTTATCTTTCTCCTCCTCCAGATTTACTGATTATATTTTGAGGTCATAAAACATGCAAGTGAAATTAGCACGTTTCAAACTTATGGAAAAAACAGGGTTCTTTTTCTCTTTTAAATTTATTGACTCAAAATCCAATGCATCTTTAGGGGGGGTTCTTTTTTCGTTTTTAGAAGAAAGGCTTTTTAGGAAACTATATACATGATCTGATTCTCCCTCCCGCATACCGCAACGCCTAAAATAAAAATCTCACAACGCATTTACAAGAAATAATACAAAACAAAAGGGGAAATTTTTAGATACAGAAAGTTTTACAAAACCCAGAATGTAACGTCGCAGTCTGAAGGAGGAAAAATCTCTTTGTATAAATTAACCAAAAAAAGAAAAAAGAAAGAAAGAAAGAAAGAAAAAAGCGGTAACAACTACAAAAAACTTTTTAAGTGTTTGGATTTGTCTTACTACATTTAGAACAAATGAGAACCGTTCCCCATCACTTTGTCTTAGGCGGAAAGAAAAAAAAAGGCATAAAGAAAGGACGCGAGGGGGAAAGTTAATGAATGCTCCAGCGGTTATATAAAAGTTGGCATTGCCTATATCTGTGTTTTGTCTTTGTCCTCTTTAGCAAATGCTTTCTGCCTCCTCCATGAATGATAAATACTGTACAAAAAGTCTCAAGAAAACACCGAAGTTCAGTCTAAAACGCAAAACTTGTTTTAACAGCTAGTAGTCCCCAGGAGCTTCTAAAAAGGTAAGTAGAGCAACGGTTACCTTCTCTTCCTCAACAATATTTTCATTTTTACAAGAACATGAAAACACTCTGTACAAAAAGGAAGGCCAGGTTGGGGCTGGGGCCCCGGGTGGAGAGCCGGGGAGGGGCCCGGCGCGAGGTCCAAGTTTGCCCGTCCGTGCGCCGCGAGCTGTGGCGCCGCCCGCTCCCCGCGGCCGTCCGAGTGCGGCCCGAGCGCCGCTCGGCGCGGGCCGCTAGATGTGCGTCAGGGGCACGGTGCCGTTGACGCCCGAGCTGGCGCCCTGGTAGTGCTGCGGCAGCGAGTGCAGCCGGCTCTGCGCCGCCGCGGCCGCCGCAGCTGCCGCGGGGTCGCCGCCCTCGCCGGCCGGTAAGTACATGCTGATCATCTCGCGCAGGTCCCCGGGGCAGGGCGCCCGCGAGTGCGACGTGACGGGAGGGCTGACGCTGGGCTCCGACTTGACGAGCGAGCCGAGCGCGCCCAGGGCGCCCGACGACGCGGCCGCCGCCGCCGCCGCCGCCGCCACGGCCGAGTTCTGGTGCGGGCCGCCCGCGGCGGCGGCGGCGGCGGCCGCGGCGCCGTACGAGAGGCCGCCGTAGCCCGAGGGCGACGCGCTCATGTAGCCCTGCGAGTTGGAGATGGGGCTGTACTGCAGCGCGCCCATGTCGTAGCGGTGCATGGGCTGCGGGTTGTGCGGATGCGGGTGCGGGTGGTGCGGGTGCGGGTGCGGATGGTGCGGGTGCGCGCCGCCCGCGCCCGGGTGCTGGCTGTAGGCGAGCTGCGCCTCCTGCATCATGGCCGCGGCGGCCGCCGCCGCCGCCACCGAGCCCGGGTAGGCGCCGTTGGCCCAGCCGTTCATGTGCGCGTAGCCGCCGCTCGCCGGGCCGCCGGGGCTCTCGAGGCGCTGGCCCACGCCCGCGGCGCCCACGCCCATGCCCACGCCGACGGCCGGGCCGCCGCCGCCCGCGCCCGCGCCCAGCAGGCCGCCGGCCAGCGAGTACTTGTCCTTCTTGAGCAGCGTCTTGGTCTTGCGGCGCGGCCGGTACTTGTAATCCGGGTGCTCCTTCATGTGCAGCGCCCGCAGCCGCTTGGCCTCGTCGATGAACGGCCGCTTCTCCGCCTCCGACATCACCTTCCACTCGGCGCCCAGGCGCTTGCTGATCTCCGAGTTGTGCATCTTGGGGTTCTCCTGGGCCATCTTGCGCCGCTGCCCGCGGGACCACACCATGAAGGCGTTCATGGGCCGCTTGACCCGGTCCTGGTTCGCTTTGGTGCCGCCACCGCCGCCGCCGCCACCCCCGCCGCCGCCGCCCGCCCCGGCCTGGCCCGTGAGGTTCGTGGGGGCCTGGGCCCCGCCGGGCGAGTGCAGGTCGGTCTCCATCATCATGCTGTACATCGGGGCGGCTTCTCTGGCTCGCTTCACCCGCACCAGGCAGAAAAAGCCTCAAGCATAGAGGGCCGGGAGCGGATGGGGGGGAGAGGGGCTCAGAATGGAGCGAGGCGTCAGGGGGTGGGGACGAGGTCCTAGCAGAGAGAGAGAGGAGGTGGGAGGTGGAGGCAACAACGACAGAAAAGAGGCAAAAGCACACGCACTCGGCGCCGGTCAGACTCGCAGGTGGAAAGTTTCTCCTCGTGCAGAAACCACTTGCCCCAGAGGGTTACTGCTGGTGCCGCCGCCGCGCTCGCCGCCGCCGCAGCCCGGTCGCCCTCGGCGGTGCAGTTGGAACAGGTGCAGCGGTTGCAAAGTTGCGGCTCCACTTTCGCAGGCGGGAGGGAGTTGGCCGAGCTGGGCCGGCACGGCCCGAGGGGTCGCCGCCTCCTCGCTCGCCACCGCGCGCGCGCGCTCCCTCCTTTTCTTCCTGCGCCGTGTTCTTCACCGGCCTGCAAAGTTGGTGGCCCCAACTTCTAAGAGACAGGCGAGCCGCGTGCACTTTGCATCTGCCGGTCCCGGGCGCCCAGCGCGAGCGAGGCGGGGAGGGCGGGAGCGGGAGGGCGGGGGCTCGGGGACCCCGCCACGCCGCCGCCGCCGCGGGCCCGGGAGGATGCAATTAAAACTGAGCCCGAGAGGTGGGAAGGGAGGGGAGCGAGGGAGCGGGCAGAGGGAGAAGGGCGCCGGCACGTCGGCGCCGGGGAGGACGAGGAGTGGCCGGGAGCCGGGCTCCTGCTCTCGGCCCGCGCGCTCGGAGCGGAGGCGCAGGAGCGAGGCTCGCGGCGCGCCGGGGCCCCAGCAGCCATACGCCGAGCCCCGAGCTGCCATTAAATGAGTTGGCCGCGGCCAATGGGAGCCGGCGGCGGGGGGATTATTTGCATGGCGCGCTGGCGAGTGACGTGGCGAGGCGAGTATATAAACTCGGCGCGGGCGGCGGGAGGAGGGAGGCGAGGAAGGAGGGAGGGGAGAGGCTGGGGAAGGAAGGAGGGAGGGCGGGCGAGGGGGAGGGGCCGGGAAGGGGGTCACAGCCACGCTGCTTCCTGAGCGCGCGCGGCGGCGGCGGCGGCGAACCCCGAGCTCGTCCTCCCCGCCCTCTCCCCCGCCCGCGCGCTCGGAATGATTAACGACGGGATTTAAAAGCGAAGAGGAAGAAAGAGTCGTGGAGGGAGAGGGGAGGGAAATACAGGCCCCGGGCAGGTTTTCGATGCACGGAAGTGCGACCCAGCCTCCCCTGCCACCCCCCCACCCCCGCCAGCCTACTCTGCGCCTGCAGAGGAGGGGAAAGTTGGGAACGGAGGCCGCCACTTGGCCCTCAGCTTGGCCACAGAGCTGGCAAGGACCGGCAGGGGAGACCTTCCGAGAGGCACAACCCGAAATGTCCCCAGATGGTTGTACTGTTGCTCAGCCCGAACGCAGTACTCAGGCGGCTGTTCCCCCTCCCGGCGCATCCCTCAGTGCCGCGCGCACTGAAGTTCTCGAGTGCAATCTTCAGCGCCCCTTCTCGCAGCGAAGGCATCCACAGTCCAAGACCCCCATAATTCCGGCAGCGGGGAAGCGTTTGTGTCGGGCATGGCTCCGTAGCTTACTTTGGCATCAATCCTCAGCTTTTTGTGGGGGTGAGGGTGGAGAAATCTTTTAATGAGCTTGGCATTTATAGTCACGTACTCGTCCCAACTTGGCTTCCTCCTGCTAAAAAGGAATTTCTAGGAAGGTCAAAATCAACAAGATCTCTCTGGAATCTAAATAGTCAACAACACTTGAAAAAGTTTGTTGAAATCGCAAAAGAATGACCTATCCCACGCTCTTCTGGGATGAATTTTCCAGGAGCTGTTTGCCTAAGAACCGCCCGAAACTGCGTGAACTGCGCAAGGCCCGTCTGAAACCGAATCCGAAGGATGGGGCCTTACCACCAAGCGACGGATCCCGTTTTCCTGTATTATGTAAACGAAAGGCCTAGTTCTTGGGATGATTAAATTATCTACTTGTGGTTACAATTCTTAAACATCAAAGTGTCTTTGATTCGGGGACGTACAAGAGGTGTCCAAATGCTACCGTCAAACACCATTGTGCACGTTATCGTTTTCATTCGAATCACAGGAAAGTGACCCGAAGAATGCTTTTAGGAAATCCGTTGAGCCTAGATATTCCTCCTACGTCCTCACGAAGTTACAGAGAGCACTTCTAGTTGCTTGAGAATGAAGATGCTTAACGGAATGATGGCTGGCTGGTAAAGTACAGCCAACCGTGTAACATGCCTGACCTTATTTTAGAAATAAACATATAATAAGGATGATCATCATAACAGTAGCAAGCAGAAGAATGTTTCAGTGTATTGGGTAGTGAACACGTGACATCTCTTCCTCTCTCTCACTTTAAAAAATTTTTTTGAGGTCGTGAATTTCCTGACCTTTTGCTTGTCCAAAGTACAGGAATAATGCTTTCTTTCCTCTCAATTACTATGATTATTACTGTGGTTTTTTTTTTTTTCTTTTTACTTTATTGCAGGGTTGCTACAGTATGCAGTGCAACAGCAAATTGCTCTCTCTGCAGATTAAACTGCTTTCGTTTCAGGCCATTCAGCATTTAATAGTAAATTCATCAAATAATATATAATTATGTTAGAAAGGAAATGGCATTTCATATTTATTTTTCACTAAATATCTAGGTTATAAACGCAGTTTTAACTTCCTTCTTATTTCACCGATCGAGTTTGTTAAATCTTTTTATTTTGTTTCCTGCACTGTGTACAAATATCAGTTACATTGTGAATGAACAAGAAAAACCACAAACGAGTATTGTTTAAGAATGCTATAGACCTGTTTTTCCTTTGATAACTTAGGAAGCAATGGGTGTGCAGTGAGATCCAGTGCATTATGGGAAGCCAGCAAGACTGAAATAAAGGAAATGGTTTACAAATTATAAACTATATTATCCACTTAGCAATTGAAAGATTTCTTTCCCCTGCTTTTCAATTTAGATTTTTAAACTAAATAGCCTAAGACCCCCTGAAAATACTTTGTATGAATCAGGCTTGGTGCATTATTTTCCATACCAATGGAGCAATTTATTTTACAAAACACCCTGCACTCCAGTGTGTGTCGCAGGAATGCTTTATACTTTTTGGAACTTGGATGGTTGACTTTGAATTGGTCTAGTTTTTTTCTACCACTGTCCTGAAAATTGTTTCCAAATACCACATTACCCTTGTTTTCCAGAGCATTTAAATAGGTGGTAAATGGTTTAGCCTTGTATGAGATCATGCTAGTACTTAGCTTTCAGGGTGCTCTCCTTAAACCCCTTTTAGCAAGGAGATGTTCCCCATGCCCAAGAGGGTGCACACACTCTGGGCGCCTACATGCATAAGTATTAAAGCCCGAGCTGCAGGTGTAACTTGTTGCCAAGTGATAGATGATTGACGGCTATAGTCTGCCGATTAGGCAGTGGCTGGGCACTGAGTGCCAGACCTCTCAGTGCTTTCCATCCTGGCATGAGAATTGAGGATCTTCATATTAACTCCTGTAGGTAACTGCTTCCGGGAACCTCAATTTCTTGCTCCTTCTGATCCCTCTCCCCAACCACTCTTTAAAAAGAGAAAACAGCCCCAAAACCCATTTTAAAAATACCTCCTTCTCTGCCCCATTTCTCTTTCTTTCTCCCTCACACCCCCACCTCCATGGCAGGGACCTCCTTTAAGTGGAGAATTTTTCCAAAGGTAGTAAGTACCCTTGAGGATCTGAAGAATGACTATATTATTTCAAAGTAACACAAGAGAAAGCCCAGGTCCTGAGGCGAAGGATTAGTTCACAGTTGATTGACCAAATTTGCCCTCTTGGCAACTCAGAAACTTCATTGTGCCTCATTGCTCTAAATGCCAAAGAGAAGATCAACTTAGAAACGTGGATAAATAAAGGTGCTTTGTGTTCTTTTATTTAACCCATGGGCATAAATCCTTAAGGAAAATCCAGATCCAAGCCTTCAGTAGAAGAAATTATATATACACACACATATATGGGTGTGTGGGTATGTACACATATAATAAGTGCACAGTTATCCTAGAGCCCTGGACTTTTAAGTCTTAAACCATTTGCTTAAGCTGCTTACATGGAGTAACTACAACTTTCAATAAGTAGCTTCTGTTCTATCCCCCTGCTCCAAGGCTGTTCTCAGGAGAAATCTGGGAAGCAGAGAGGATCTTTATGGACAGAATCCCTTGACCCTAACAAGCTTCAAATGAAAGCTAGCTTTCAGGCATCTAGAAATGGATTTCCTGTACGAGCGTTAGGCTCAAGCTCCAAGCAAGGATGAGAGTGATGGACACAAGTTAGGAACTGTGGGAGACTGAATGGTCACTGGTTGAGAAGTAAAGAGCAAAAACTCCTGTCTTCCGGCGGTCAGGACGCAGACGTTCCGTTTTGCGACCCTGCACCCTGCCGCGGTGCACTGCGCCTAGACCGCCGCCCGCCGCCCGCGCAGAGTTCAGCTCCGTAGGCTTCTGCGGCCAGTGGAGGACAGGCCGGGTGAAGGCGCCTCCGAGGTGCGAGCCTTCGCGACTCTGGCCTCGCCCCGAAGGGCTGAGACAATAAAGGGAGGCAAGTAACGAGGGAACTACCAATTCCTAGACGGGACTTTTGAGAGAACGAGGAAGAGGAGCGAGGAAAGGAAATTCGGGAGAGAGGGGGGAAAAAAAGAAAGAAGAGGAAGAACAGTTCAAGTTGGAAGAGGCCTTAGAGGTCATCTCGGCCAACAGGAGGCGCAGACCGAGGAAAAGGTGGGAGAAGAGAACCCGTCTGAGAGGGTACTTGGGCGGCGGGGCTAGAGTGGCGGGCAGAAAAGATGAAACTAAGAAGGCTGAAGAGGGAAACTGCAGCCGGCAAGGGGACGCAGGCGGTGAAGGCCTTGTTTCCTTCTCCTGGGCGGAGAAACCGGAAGAAATGCAGGAAGCCCACCTCGGGCTTCCCGGCTCCGGCCCGGGAGGCCCCCGCGGCGCGTCTGCACTGGCCGAGCTACCGCACGGGCCGCGATCGCCGTCTGCTGGTTGCCGGGGGAGGCCGCGGCGCTGCCGCCAGCCCTCGCGGCCCAGGTTGAGAGACCAGTGGCCTCAGGCACTTGCCTCTGCAGCCTCCGCCTCCCTCCCCCTTTCCCAGCTCTCCCAGCTCCTCGCTCTGGTCC
Organism: Cabassous unicinctus; assembly: GCA_029593785.1. Taxonomy (NCBI): domain Eukaryota; kingdom Metazoa; phylum Chordata; class Mammalia; order Cingulata; family Chlamyphoridae; genus Cabassous; species Cabassous unicinctus. The sequence continues at coordinate 17,321 of JAQZBX010040004.1, forward strand.
TGGGGATCGGCGCGCGCGCTCCGGTGTCTGCGCGCTCGGACGCGCACGGGTTCCCCGCGGGGGCGGCGTGGGTGGGCGGAATTAGGTGGCGCTGGTCTCTCCCAGCTTCCCAGCAGCAGGACCCCGGCGCTCTCCGTCCACCCTCTGCGTCGTGACGCGACTAACTTTGGGTTAAGGAGCCAACGTAGCGCAAAAGTTTTTTGTTTGCTTTAAAGAAAAAAAAAAAAATTAAAGGAAAAGGAGGAAGAGCGGGAGAAGAAGGAAAAGAGAATCGCTTGCAAGTAACTTTGAGCGAAATCTGTGTTAGGGATAGCAACAGAGCAAGAGGTCTTTCTCACTGCTCCCAGCGTGCAAGCCCACCGTCCCTGCCTTCCACTAAAAACGCATCCGGATCTGGAGGGCTGCTCCAGTAGAGTCTGAGGAAAAAGGATAGAGTCCCTCCCCTCGACAGCAACCAAGACTTCCTTTCCAGAGATTAATGTGGAGATCCCTAAATTCACAATCGAAGAGCAAACACTGTGTGTGTATCTGCGTGTGTATGTGTGTGTGTGTGTGTGTGGTGGTGTGCTCCTAGCTCTCTGGGTGAAAGCATTTGGAGAATCTCTGGAGCTTTCGAGTAGGGGCTCACCCTGTGAGCAGTACTCACACATATAATTCAAATTTCACAGCTGACCTGCTCTGAAAACCTCAATCAGCTTCTAATTGAAGGGAAAACAAAATATTGCTTCCCTACAGCAGAGCTAACGATTTAATCATTATATCAGACATTATAGCTTTTAATTAGGCTAATGCTGATACTGTATGGAAAGAGATAATTCAACACAGTTCTTGATGAATTCTGTAATTGGGTTAACGGCGGAGCAGTTGGGGGAGAGACGTCAATATTCAAGCTGCGTTTGTAGCCACCAGGTTTATGAATGAAAGAGAGGAGACAAGGAGAGGAAAGACTGGAACCCGAGGAAAGAACTGCGCCCCTCCGCCCGGGCAGATCTGCGGGCGTTTTGGAAGGAGGGTAGCGGGAGAGAGGAGCGAAATCCGGCTGCCCGCGGGGTGCCAGGCCGCCCGGGCCTCTCCGCGGAGTGCCGGCTCTTCTGCCACGCTCGGCCTGCCCCAGGCCTTCTTTTGCGGGAAACTGTCCGAGATGAATGTCAGCCAGGCCTACCCTGCCCCGTAAGCCCTTAAGCTGGGGTCTCTCAGCAATATACCCAGCCCAAACAATTGGAGGGGATGGCCGGACCAGGAGCAGTTTCAGGGCGCAGTTCGATGGGGTGGCCTTTCAAGCAACGAAATCTGCCCGGGTTCCCACTCTCGCCGGGCCCCGGGAACCAGCTGCCCGGGCAGTAGCGCTCAGGGCGGCCGGCGGGCTGCCCTCGTTCCCCGGCCCTGTGATGGCGCGGTCCCTGCGCGGAGCGTGAGGCGGCTGTTGGCACGACAGGCTGCTCGCACTCTTGTGCCCACGCCGATTATTCAGAGCATGGCGGGAAAGGGCGACTCAAGTGGGGGGCCCAAGCTGGTGCCCAGTCGCTTGGCTCCCTTGGCCTTGGCCGGAGCCACTGCCGGGCACTGGGGCAGCAGACGAAGGGCCTGATTGGCAGGTAAACAACCAGGGCCTGCTTCCCTTCCTCAACCACTCACCAAGGCTTCTGCAAAAAGAGCGGGGAAGGAAAAGCAAAACAAAACAAACAAACAAAAACAAACGTTACGACTCGCCTGCGGGCAGCGAATTGTACAAGGGGACGTCGGTGACCACCTCCTTCCACCTCCGCAGGCCTTGCCAACTATGGTCTGGACTTGAGACCGTTTCGGGTTCACCCGGGAATCTTACTCGGCCGGCTCCGTACCTCAAGCCTCCTCCTCTTCCTGCGGACGCGCATCCTCGAAGTGCGGAGGTCAGCAGCCGTGATACAGCGCCCCCTCCCTCTTCTGCCTCCTCGGTTTCTAGGACCCACAAAAGTTATACCCACGTCGGGGAATCGGTGGAGGTGAGACCGGACCCTGCCAGAGCCAGAGGAGATGGTTTGGGAGACTTGGATTTTGTGGAGAATATGCCAACGCCTCTAAAATTTGGTTGAGCTCCTTAGAAAAGGCACCTAAGCAACCCCCCCGCCCCCCCCCACTTCTGCGGTTTTAACACATGTGGTTTCAGGATGTGAAATTTGTGCACCTTTTATATTTCTGTCCCCCCACAACCTTAAAAACTTCCCCTTACTTCTTGGCTTAACTACGTCAGTGCAATATTCTCCTGCAAGATAAATATACAGTATTGTGATTCATCCTTGTCTTATTTTGTCAGTAATTATCACAAAATTAAATGGGTCACTGCTAAAATTTCAAGTACACAAACCCGTTATTAACAATTTGAATACACCTTTTTACGTTGTACAAAAGTTGTAATTTTCTATCACATGTGGTTTTTATTGATAAAGAATGCTTATGTTAGATGCAATAATAAGAACACAAAGTACCTTTGTATAAGGTATCTTTGTACCAGAAGGTATGTTTGGTTTCTTTATAAGATGGTGTAAAGATGCAGCACAAGATCCAACTTTTCTGAATATGGGGGAGATTCACACACATTCAAATTAAAACTTGTGGAATATAAATATCCTAGAATATATGGGACATCTGATTAAGTTACACTCTTAAAGCAAACTTCTAAAGCAACAACCTCGGAAGAAAGTGAATTAGCTTCTCCTGTTAAACAGACAAGCACCTCAGGCCCCTGTACTGCCATGTGTGGTGGACAAGGTGGGATTTGACACACTAGGTTGTGGTAACATTTATTTAAGACATGGAAAACAGTGTTTCAGGCCAATGCAAGGTATCCCAGCCAAGTCCAAGTGAGTCAATAACTAGGGGAATTGAAGTCTGGGTGTGTGCAAGAAAAAGCTGGAGTTATGAGTAAACATGGCCCTTTCTCATATTCTCTCTCATTAGCCCCCAAATAGAAAAGGCATCACTCACGAGAGGAGACAAGTCATAAGGAATTTCTATATGAAAAGAAATAAAGTGAAATCAGAGATGCTTTTTCTTACAGGCCATCCCTGTTATTGCAAATTAGATTAGCTACACAGGCTTCAATATAAACATGACACGCGGTTCACACCGAGTGAAAGGATCATCCACTCCAATCTCTCCTTTCATCGAAGCAACTCACATAAATTACATCTTGTCCTTTAATACACTTTTCAATGAGATTAAAACATCACTTTGACACAATTTCAAGCCTTTTCAGCTGCATGCATTGCTTACTGCAGAAAACAGCCAACAAGGGGAAAGTGGATCCATCTAAATCATCAGGCAATGGGATCGGGCTTTAAAAAGCCCACACCACTGCCCTATGCTTCAGGTTAATAGATGGCCCCTTAGCTCCATTTTAATGCCATTTATCTTGCCATACAGAGACATAAATCAGCTGTCCTACAAGAGGAAATCAGATTTCTATTAGGTTGGGTGGAAGCCTAGTGACTACCTTGAACACAGGAGCCTTTCTGGAAGGCCCACTTGTGTTATTCACGTTTCAGTGTTTGGAACCTGTAGATGGGGGTGGGGGAATGGGAAAGTGCCTGCTGGCCCACCTCCCTGCAGGAGCCCAGGGACCCTGCCCCACGGGACACTAAATGCCAGACAAATGAGAAAGGAGGTTTGACAGATCAGAGAAAGAGCCTTTTTTTTTGTTGGCCTTTGAACCCTCAATCTTAACTTGTGTGGGAAAAAGAGGGGAGTTTTCTAAAAAGTAATTTAAAAATATGGCTAAGGGGAGATTGTCACCTCTACCTCTCCCAGGACCTTGGCAGCCTGGGATGCCACATCCCTGCTCATGGGTCCTTTCATGCACTCACCTGCCCCTGGACTGGTACCCATGGCTCTGGGGAGGGGCAGGGCACCCAAATGCACAAAGGCCCCCATGAGGTAGCAGGGGGAAAGCATTTGGAGTTTGTTTAAGGGTAGGAACTCCATGCATTTTCGGCTATTTCGGCTCTGTAAAATTTTGCTCAACTGTCAGAATATACGCACATGTATTTCTGGGGAGAGGCTGGTTACAACCTGCAGTCCCAGGTGGTTGTATCCGCTGCCATCCAGCACATAGGCCCGCAACTGCGCGCCATGTCTCTCAGACAGAGCACGGCCGCCTCCTGCTCCTGGGGAGAGAGGCCGGGTGCATCTAGGCCAGATGCCCAGGGTTCTTGCAGGTCACTTGGAGGGACGCCCCCTCCTTTCGATCTCAATCTTCTTCCCTTGCCTCCTGCCGCCGCCTCCCACGCTGTGCTCGGCCCAGCGTTTTTCTCCATCCCCTCCCTCTCCGGGCAGTGATAACTTGGACTTGAGCACGAGGCTACCCAGAGGTCTTCTGTGTGTTGCATAGCACGTGTGGCGTTCCCTGCGTGCGTCCATGGCTTGGGTCGGAGCCACCAGGCCTTCGTCGCCCCATCCGGGAGAGACGCTTCCTGGGGAGGAAATCTGCTAGCGCCCAGGGAGAGGCGGGGCTCGGGGGACACGGAATTCCTTTCCGCGTTGCCTCCAGCCTTAACCGGCTCAGGACTGCAGCCCCAGCTGAGGGCGTCGGGTGCCTGGCCTGCGCCGGGCACCTTGGCTGTTCCAGGAGGCTCGCGCTTCCCTGTCTGTCGTGGGTGCCACCGACCCGTCCGGGGCCGAAGGACGGAGGAGGCTGCGAGTGCTGGGAGGTGAGCCTGGGTAACAAGGTCTAAGTTTGGGGGAAAATAGAGCAGGTACCCCAGCGGGAGAGAAAAGCCCCCAACCCGTCAATCTGGACAGCTCTGCTGCTTGCTGCTCCTGTGGCAGGGGCTTTTTGGGGTCTTTGGCGCCCACTGGGACGCCGAAGTCCAGCCCCCCCCCCACCTCCCCACCCTTTACAAAGGAGCTTCCCAAACGCTGTGCCACCAGCGGCTCGGGAAATCAATGCGGTAAAGCGGGCTTTTAATGGGTTAATTGACTGGCGGCTGCTATCGTGTTTAAACACCTGTTTCTTGAAAGGCGAAGCAGCCAGACCCCGTCCCTGCCCACAATCGATAGCTGCCAGTCCTGTCCCGCGCCTGTTGATTGACTCCAGCAACCATCACCAAAAATCCATTTCACCTTTTAAACTTTGTAACCTTTCCTTTCTCTGCGGGCGGCTTAAAACCAGAGGAAAACCGGCAGTGGAAGGGCCGAGCGCCGGCGCCTTGACCTAGGCGTGGAGACTCCCCAGAGGTGCGTGGGTACATTGACGGAGAGAGGAGCCCCGCGTTTTACAGAATGAAACCGAACCAGAATACGATTTCGCAGGAAGGAGGGAGAAGGGCGGAGAGTGAGGCTGGGCGCCCGCGAGGATGCCACCCCTCTCCAGGGCGCCGTGCTCAGCAGGTGGGGCTTCCGGACGCAGCGGACTCCACCTTGGGGCGCCTTCGCGGGCAAAGGAGCGGTGTCGGCCCGCGCCAGCGAGGCTCGCAGCCAGGCTCCGGGTCTAGAAGGCGTTCGCTGTGAGTCCAGGGCTCGTTGCCTATTGATGTTTTTT
>JAQZBX010040005.1:0-22826 GCA_029593785.1 Cabassous unicinctus
ATGTTGGCTGTGGGTGTTTCATATTTGCCTTTTATCATATTGATGAATTTCCCTTCTATTCCTATCTTTTGAAGTGTTTTTATTAAAAAGGATGCTGGATTTTGTCAAATACATTTTCCGTGTTGGTTGAGATTATCATGTTTTTTTTCCTTCAGTTTGTTAATGTGGTGTATTACATAGATTGATTTTCTTATGTTGAACTAGCTTTGCATACCAGGAATAAATACCACTTTTTTGATGTTTAAGTCTTTCGATATGCTGTTGGATTCGATTTGCAAGTACTTTGTTGAACAGTTTTGCATCTATGTTCATTAGAGAGATTTGTCTGTAATTTTCTTTTCTTGTAGTATCTTTAGCTGGCTTTGGTATTTGGGTGATGTTGGCTTCACAAAGTGTATTGGGTAATTTTCCCTATTCTTCAATTTTTTGGAAGAATTTAAACAGAATTGGTGTTAATTCTTTCCAAAATGCTTGGTAGAATTCACCTGTGAAGGCATCTGGTCCTGGACTTTTCTTTGCTGGGAGATTTTTGATGATTGATTCAAATTCCTTAAATGTGATAGGTCTGTTAAGTTCTTGTATTTCTTGTAGTGTCAGTGTAGGTTTTTTGTGCGTTCCTAGGAATTTGTTCAGTTTGTCTAGGTGGTCTAATTTGTTGACATACAGTTTCTCGTAATATCCTCTTATGGTTCTTTTTATTTCTGTGGGGTCAGTTGTGACTTCTACCCTTTTATTTCTGATTTTGTTTATTTTCATGTTCTCTCTCTTTTTCTTTGTTAGCCTAGGTAGTGGTGTGTTTATTTTATTGATCTTCTCAAAGGACCAGCATTTGGTTTTGTTGATTTTCTTTATTGTTTTTTTGTTTTCAATTTCATTTATTTCTGCTCTAATCTTTATTGTTTCTTTCTGCTTGCTTTGGGAATGGTTTGTTTTTATTTTTCTAGTTCTCAAGTTGCTCAGTTAAATCTTTGAGTTTAGAACTTTCTTCTTTTTAATATAGGCATTTAGGACTATAAATTTCCCTCTCAAGACTGCCTTTGCTATATCCCATAGTTTTGATAAGATGTGTTCTCATTTTCATTTGTCTCAATATATTTACTGATTTCACTTGCAATTTCTTCTTTGACTCACTGATTATTTAGGAGTGTGTTATATAACCTCTACACATTTGAAAATTTACTTTTTCCCTATTATTGATTTCCAGTTTCATTCCATTATGATCTGAGAAGGTGCTTTGTATAATTTCAATCTTTTTATGTTTATTGAGAGTAGAATTGTGAACTAGCATGTGGTTTATCCTGGAGAAAGATCCATGGGCACTTGAGAAGAATGTATAACCAATTGAGTTTGGATGCAGTGTTCTGTATATGTTTGTTAGGTTTAACTAATTTATCGTATTGTTCAAGTTCTCTGTTTCCTTGTTGATCTTCTGTCTAGGTGTTCTATCTAATGATGTGAGTGGGGTGTTGAAGTCTCCAATGATTATTGTAAAGGTGTCTATTTCTCCCTTCAGTTTTGTCAGTTTGTCTCATGTATTTTGGGGCACCCTGGTTAGGTATGTGGATACTTATGACTGTTATATCTTCCTGATGGATTGTCCCTTTTATTAATATATAATGGCCTTCTCTATCTCATAACTTTTTTGCACTTAAAGTCTGCTTTTTCTGATATTACTATAGCTACCCCTGCTCTTTTCTGGTTACTATTTGCATGGAGTATCTTTTTCCAAACTTTCACTTTCAGTTGGTTTGTATCCCTGGGTTTAAGGTGAGTTTCTTGTAATCAGCATTTGGATGGCTCATGTGTTTGTTTGTTTTTTCCGTTCTGTGAACCTGTATCTTTTGATGGAGGAGTTTAACCCATTCACATTCAATGATATTACTGTAAATGCACTATTTACTTCCTCCATTTTATTTTTTGGTTTTCATATGTCATTTTTTTTCTGTCTTTTTACTCTTTTGGTTTTCCTTTCTGCTATTCTTTCTTCTGTACTATCCTCCAAGCCTGTCTCTCCTGTCTTTTTCTTTCAGGTTCTAAGACTGCCTTTAATATTTCCTGCAAATGTGGATTATTTTCTGCAAACTCTCTTAGTTTCTGTTTGTGAATATTTTATACTTACCTTCATATTTGAAGGACAATTTTGCTGGATAAAGAATTCTCAACTGGCAGTTTTTCTCTTTCAGTATCCTAATTGTATCAATCATTGTCTTCTCACCTCCATGGTTTCTGAAGAGAAATCTACACTAAGTCTTACTGGGCACCCCTTGTACATTATGGTTTGCTTTTCCCTTGCTATTCTGAGAATTTTCTCTTTATATTTGATATTTGACAGTCTGAGTAGTATATGTCTTGGAGTAGGTCAATTTGGATTTATTCTGATTGAGGTACGGTGTGGTTCTTGAACATGTAAGTCCATTTCTCTTGTGAGAGTTGGGAAATTTTCAGCTACTATTTCCTCAAATACTTTTTCCTCTCCCTTTTTCCTTCTCTTGTCTATCTGGAACTCCCATGACATGTATGTCGTTGCATTTTGTGTTGTCATTCAACACAATGAACACTTGCTCAATTTTTTCCATTTTTTTTTCTCTTGTTCTTATTTCTCTTCAATTTTAGCTGTTCTGTCTTTGGTATCACTTATTCTTTCTTCTATCATTTCAAGTCTACTGTTGTATTCCTCAAATGTATTTTTGATCTCACCTAGTGTGTCTTTCATTCCCATGAGCTCTGTTTCTTTTCTGTTCAGGGTTTCAAATACTTCTTTGTGCTTGCTCAATGTATTCTTGTATTTATGTCTTTAACCACACTGTTTTTCAACTCATTAATTTGATTTTGGAAATTTGTGTGCATCTTGCTGTTTAGTTCTCTCAAATTCTGCATCTCTTCTGGGTCTTTGGTATATTCCTTTTCTTGGGCTATGTCTTCCATTTTCTTAGTATGGCTCATAACTTTTTTGCTGATATCCAGACATCTGATTGGGATGTAGTTTACTCACATGCTCAGTTTCTTTCTCTTTTGTAGGGATTTAGTGGCAGGAGACTGTGTGTTACCACTGCTCTTTGATTCTTGGGTCTATCTAGATTGTTAGGATTGTCTTGCTGGTTGCTCAAAACTGTGCACTGGATGAAGTAATTAGTTATAGATTTACTTTCTAGGGCCTTGAGGAGGGAGGCTATAGAGGCCAGGAAAAGCCTCTCCTACTTATTTTTTAATTTTCTTTCATGCATTTTCTTGGTCTGCCAGTAGATGGTGCTCTTTGAAAGTTCTCAATTCAATGCCTGGTCACAGTTTATTTGTTCCAACACGGACTGGATCAATGTGATAGAGCTTCCTGTCTGGAGGCTATGAGCCTTGTAATTCAATCTTTCTCTGAGACAGTTCTTCAGCCTTCTCTGGCAGAGCCCTCTCCCTTTTCCCAGGTCAGAAATATTTCCACTCTCCTCTGAGTCCTCAACAATCAGTCCCTATTAGTAGAAGAGGATATTGGGAGGCTTGTATATCTTTAACCCCTTGCTGGCTCCCAAGGCAAACAATGAAAAGGTCTCACCCAGCCTGGAAGGTCTCCTGGGAAACAGCAGAACAAATGTGTGAGTCAAAAGCTGAGTCAGCCATAGGTTGTGTCCCTCTCTCTCCCCTTTCCTGGGGCATCCTCAACAGTTAGTTCCAGCTAGAAGAGAGGGATATTGTAAGGGTCAGATTTCTCCAGTCCTTCACTGCTCCCAGGGTAAACCACTGTGTGGTCCCACCTGACCTGGAAGGTCTCATGGGATACAGCAGACCAAATTTGTGGGTCAGAAGATGAGTCAGCCTTAGGCTGTGTCACTTTCTCTCCCCTTTCCTGGGGTGGTAGATCCCTGGAGCCCCCTTTGTAGTTGTAGGTTCAGAGGACTGAAAATTTTAAAGAATCTTTAGTGTAGGGGTTAGTGCTGGCAGCAGCAGCCTCTGGTTTCAACTCACATTTCTGACACTGTGATTTCCCTCCTTTGTCCCTCTCTCCTCTAGGGGGTGTCCAGCCTTCACATGGTATCCTAAACCTTAGAAGATCTTTTTCTAGGCTGTTTCAGCCTGTTCTCTAGTTATTTTTCTGGAGGAGAAGGGAGTCCCATGTCTTTCTAATATGCCATCTTCCTGGACATCAAGCAAAACTTTTAATGAAAGGAAGAACTTAGTGGGTGGGCTGTGTCTGAGTGGACAGCTGAACTGAGGGAAGGGGAAGAAAGTTTTTATAACTTGTACTGGGGCTAGACTACAAAGGGTTTCTAGGGCTAGACTACAAAAGTCTAGGTTGTGATGATTTATGTTAGCTTTTGTAGTTTTAGGGTCATTTCATGATAACTCTTGTTGACCTTTTAGTTGCATCTGCACCTTAGATGTCAGCAATCCTGTGATGTGGGTTGCTACATTCTTACCAACAGAATGCTTAGGGAAAGGAGTGGAGGCTGGGTCTCTGGTTTCATATCAATTAGGAATCCACAGCAGGAGGAAGAGTGGGGAGGGAGATGACATGTGGGGGCAGGATGGGAGCTCTGGGCCTAACAGTTTGCAGTCTTGTAGTATGGGTAATTTGTAGTAATGTGTGTATAAATTCCATTTAGGGTGAGCTGTTTATCACAAGCCATCATAATTGCTTGTACTGTTAACTGTGCACAAGAATCAGGTGTCTTTGAATCATTCTTTGAACTGTCTCTTGAAGCTTCCTTTTTCATTTTCTGACTGTGAGTTTTCAGGCATTAAATTGAAGTTTGATGGTATGACATGGCCCATTTTGTACCTGGAAGACCCTGCTTCATGGAGGCTGGTTGGGCAGGCATTTGCAGCACTGATGGTTCCCATGGGGGATGGCAATAGGCTGATCAGGTGGGCCATGGTGTCTGGAATGTGGATGGTCAGAAGTGAGATCTTGAGCTGGACAGGCTGCACTAGGGCCTCAGGTGCCTCCTGGCCCTCCCTCCTCTCATGGGACAGTACAGTGAAGATGATCTTGAAGTTTGAACAAGCACATGTACAGCAGCTGCAGCAACAGCACCCCACACCTTTGGAACATGCTGTCCATGAATATGCCATTCTTGCATTGGCAGTACATGTAGAAGTCACCACTGGCACCTACATCCATCTGGGGCTGCATGGGGGGGTTGGGAGTGACCACATTAAGACTGCCACTACCCTAGGGCATGAAGCTCTTAAGGTGGCATGGGGAGATGAAGCTCAAGTGGCACACATTTACATCCACCAGTTACTGGATTTTGTCTAGTTTTTTTACTAAACTGCAAGAAATGAATTTAAGGGCAAACCACATTGATTAGGCCACTAATTTATCATGGTAGTGGTGGAAGAGAAATTGGAGAAAAAACAGATCATCGGTCCATAGAGAAGAAGTGATAAAGTGGGCTGATTCACAGATTACAATTCCCCATTATGGATTATAAATGTCCAGGTTTACTTGCATATAGATCCAGGTGGGGGTGAAGAAGGCCAGAATAAGGCATGAAAAGGCACAGGGACAGGGTGAAGGCAAGAGAGAGCAAAGGCCTTTGCACTTGATTTTTAAACCATTAATTATTCCACACCTTTGCTTATGACATGGGAGTCCTAACTGTTTGCTGTTTTCCTTGATTACCCCACCCATCATTCCCCCAGGATGGCCCAAAGATAAGGCTCCTGGAGAATATCTAGGGCTTATCCTGGCTTCCAGAGGAAATCTCATTCCAAGTGGGATTTCTTGTGAGGGTCTTCCAAACAGCCACTTTGGGGTACTGAAGAACACATGGTCAATGGTGGCAGTTTTTCTGTCAGGTTCCAGATCCATCTATTGATGGATGAAAACAGAGAAGTTCATTGAAGGATGAACAGTACATGACCTCACTGACATGAATTAAGGAAATTGAGCAGTCTCTGAGAACTATTGTCTGAAAGATAAGTTTAAAAGAGAAAGAGAAGAGAAAGTGGTGAGCCATCACCCTTATGGACATAATCTATGGTAAAGTGATAGAGTGTAGTTGCATATTGAAGGGTTAGGACAGGTGGGTAGTGATATTATTGGGTTTGGTGGTACAGGGTTGACAGGAGGGTAGATTGGGAAGGGTGGGTTAGAATACGCAGCATATGGGGGGGAGAGATGGGAGAGGAACCAGGTGAACACTTGGGATTTGTGGGTATGAGGTTGAAAGTACAAAGGTGGGAATGTTCTTATGGCAATATGACAAGGAAGTATCACTGCTTTAGGGTGTTGGTTGGGGGGCATTCGGGACAGGGCCCATCTGGAGCAGGCTTCTGGGGAGTGTGTGAATGTTCATCCTGTCGTAATGTGTTGTATCAGTGGGTGAAGACCCACACAATGAAAGGAAAGGAGATGGACTCCCATCTTTGGGACTACCAATTCACTCAGAAATAGACAGGTAGGCATCTCTTATGAGCAAGGGCAGTTCCTAACAGGGGAGGACAAACCAGTGTGTCAAGACTTCTTGTTCCATCTAACTATGAATCTATTCAAACAATAAGTCAAGCCAAGGAGTCGTCATGGTCCCTGGGGGGATGGGGAGGGAGGAATAGAATAGATCAAATAGAGGGTATTTAGTGGTCACTGGAAATATTTTTCATTACCTTACAGTGATGGACACAGGACATGGTAAATACAATCAAAATTTATAAAAGTGTACGGTCTAAAATGTAAACCATACTGTAAGCCATTGACAGTGTTTAGTAGCTATGTTTCACTATCTGTGTAACAGTTGTAATGATGCTACCATCCACATACAAAAAGGTTTTAATATGGGGTGAGTAAAGGGGGAGAAGGTTGGGTATATGAGAGTGTCTTTATTCTGTGTGTGACTTTGCTGTGAATTAAAGCTTTTTTGAAAATTTAATGAAAAATAGTGAGACACTGAGGAGTGAGAGGGGGAAGGTCCCATGATACAGACTGGACAACAGATATTGCTGTGATAAAAGGCAAAAAGTCAAAAAAATTTTTTTAATTTTTTCCCATTTTTTGAATATCCCAATCCTATAATTTTATTTTACTTTTAGTTTTTATTTTTAAGTTTTCATGTATCTCATCTCTTACATTTAAATTTATCATTATTATTTCATTTTCTTGTTAATTATATTTGGCTATTATATTGGCTTCATCTTTAAAGAAGCTTTGTATCACAGAAGGGTTACAACTGGAGTGGGAGAGGATCATGGGAGGGGTGTCAGGGATGGGGGTTGCATGGGAGGAAGTTCACCTGAACCTACATATAAGGTATATAAAATTGTTCAAATGCTCACAGGGCATGGTCACAATGGGTGGAGAGTCACTCAATAAATGAGAGAATACTGAATTCCCATCCTGGAGAGCTCTGCCACATTCTCCAAGGGAGTAGCAACAGTCCCCCAAGTGCAGGGGAAGTGTATGGCAAAGGAGGATGATTCACTGATGGGCTCTTGTTATTGATGATTAGCCTTAAGAGTGTTTGTTCTTGAAATTGAAAGTCAGCCTATTGTAATGGAGTGCTTCCTGAGAGCCTCTTTGTTGCTCAAATGTGGTCTCTTTCTAAGCCAAACTCAGCATATGAATGCATTACCTTCCTCCAAGCATGGGACATGATTCCCAGAAATGAGCTTCCCTGGCAATGAGGGATTACTACCAAGTGCCAACTGGTAATATGACTGGAAAAAGACCTTGAATAAAAGGGGGAAAAGGTAAAGACAAATGAGTTCATATGGATAAGAGACTTCAAAGTGAGTTGGGAGTTTATCCCAGAGGTAACGCTTTTGCACATCTCAGTAGGACCTCATAGGCTTCTGTATCTGATATCACCCCAAAAAGAGGGGCTCCTGAGGACTCTGGAGACACCTAGGTCTTATATCAGGGCAGATAACTCCAGAGTTTGGTGCCTTATCAGTGGGCCCTACTTTGGAATCTGTGCACCTGAGAGAGACAGAGTTGGACTCAAATATGTCTTCCCTGCACATGGTCCATCTGTCCCTTCTATTCAAACTTATATGTGATGCTGGAGTTTGTAGGTGTAGTTCCAGAGACTGGAGTCTTTGGGCTGTCCATGTGCCAGCTGGGCCCAGAATTTCAGTGGAGCTGCAACTCCTACTCTAAAGTTCAATGGACTCACCCAGGACCACTGGTGGGGAGATGATGATGGACAATGGCCATCCCAGAGAATGGAGAGAGTCTGCAGCTGCAGGAAGGATAATCCCATCCTTCTTATGGGATATAAGCCCTCTTTCACTTGGAGTTGGAGTGGACATCACCATCACAGACTCCTCATTATGGGCAGAAGAGCTATGGACTAGAGTGGATTTACTGGTATTCTGTTATAGACATATTGGGATTCAAGTAATGGAAGAAATTCCAACAATAATGTGGAGCCAGTGGCCACTGGATGCTTTGGGAGCAGGGAGAGGGAAAGGCAGTTGTAATACAGGGGCTTTTTCAGGACTTGGGAATTATCCTGAGTGACATTGCAACAACAGATATAGGACATTTTATATCAACATATAATATGCAGAACTGTGTGGGAGAGAGTGTGGTCTACAATGTGAACTATGGTCCATGCTTAGTGGCAAAGCCCCAGTATGTGTATATCCATTGCAGGTGATTTGCCACACTAATGACAGATGTTTATGTGGGAGTTTGTGGGAGGTGTGGGAGGTGGGGCATATGGGAATCCCTATACTTTTTGTGTAACATTTATGTAATCTAAGTATCTTTTAAAAAATAAAAAATAATAATTATCTTTTAAAAGTGCCATTAATTGATTAGATATAATTGCTCTATCTAACAGGCCTTGGGGCCCTGTGGCAATATTTTCCTCGCTAGCAAAAGCATTTTCAGTTTTACAGTTTTTAAGACATTCCAAAACATTTTAACACAAGCCTGTAATGAGAAATTCAGTAGTAGGAAGTAGAAAGATAAAACATGAGTAAAGGTTAATTATGAAGGGAGCCCTGGCTGTGATGTCCCTGGGAATGGGGACTCCCACACATCCATTTTGGCCCTGCCCACCACCAAATTCCCACCCTATCCCAGACCAAGTAGCCTGGTGTGGTCAATAAGAATGCAGGCCTGTAAAATCATGGACCCACAGGGAGGAACAAGCCCCTGGCTCTCCATCATTGCCATGCTGCAGCTGAGGGGAGAGGGCAGGAGAAGGAAATGGCAGCCAGGCCTGAGGGCAAAGCTGGCAGCTGCTAAAGGGGCTTGAAAAAACAGCTTTACTGGGCCCAGACTTGCCCAGGGAACCTTTGTCTTGGAAGGGTCCTACTTTGGGCCCCTGTCTTGTGCCCCAGACCTCCCAGCTTGGGTCAGATCTCACAATCCTGGTCATGTAGCATGGATGCAGTTCCCATGTTCTGGCCTCTTCCCTCCTGGAGTTACATCCTGTGTAGTCTCATAGGCAAACCCATTTAAAATGGATAACAAAAAGAAGGCATTAAACAAGCTGTAGGCCATAGTTTTACTCACCAATAACCTCCTGGCTGGTTCACCAAAATATGTTACCAGATTTTTCTAGGTTCTTGACTAAACTGCAAGAAATGAATTTCAAGAGCAAGCCACATTGGTCAGGCCAATAATTTATTAAGGTATGGAGGAAAGAGAAATGGGAGAAAATTAAAGAGCATGGGTCCCAGGTAGAGAAGATGGGGCTAAAAAGTGATAAAGTGGGCCAATTCACAGATTACAATTCCCATTATAGATTATAAATGCCCATGTTTACTTGCATATTGATCCAGGTGGAGGTGAAAAGGCCAGAATAGGGCATGAAAAGGCACAAGGTCAGGACAAAGGCAAGAGAGAGCAAAAGGCCTTTGTGCTTGCTTTTTAAACCATTAATTATTCCACCCCTTTGCTAATGACTTGGGAGGAGTCCCAGCTGTTTTCTGTTTTGCTTGATTACCCAACCATAAATCCCCCATGAGGACCCAATGATAAGGCCCCTGGAGAATATCTGGGGCATCTCCTGGCTTCCAGAGGAAATCTCACTCTGAATGGGATTTCTTGTGAAGGTCTTCCAGCAGCCATTTTAGGGGTACTGAAGAACACATGTTCAATGGTGGTGGTTTTTCTGCCAGGTTCCAGATCTCTCTATTGATTCCTTATCTAGCCTTCTTCACCCTAAGGCCTGTGACAAGTTGTGCCCAATTGTCTCCTAGCACTTCTTCATCAGGTACTCAAATTCATGGCCTCAAGCTGTGCCACAGCTCAGCCACCCTGAAGGGACCCACGGCCCCTGACCCTGCCACCACAGGCTGTATGTGGGGACCCCAGATATTCAGGACTGCCACAGCCATATCAAGGCCCATGAGCACTCTTCACTGCTGCTGCTATGGTCCGAGGTGAAGGCCTTTCAATGTAGTTTTGATTTGCATATACCTAATGACAAAAGATCTTCAGTATCTTTTCATGGGTTTGTTGGCCAAATGCATAATACAACATGATGAACCTGGAGAACATCAAGTTGAGTGAAGCAAGCCAGACACAAAAGGACAAACATTGTCTGATTGTGCTATTATGAGCTAAATATATTGTGTAAATTCATGGAGTTAATTAGAATATAGGTCACCAGAAAATAGAAGATTAGAGAATGGAAGGCTGGGGTTTAATCTGTGCAGAATTGGTATAAAACAACATTGCTTGTAAATCTTTGGAAATGAATAGAATTGATAAAAGCATGTCTTCATGTTTGTAATGAGTAGTGCTAATATATGGGTATGAAAGTGGTTGAAAGGGAAAGTCATACATATTTACTAGAAGGAATGTTAATAAATGTAATGTGGGACTGAATATCATCATGTTGCATTATGCTTCATGACTTAATTTATTCTTATATGTGAATAATCTTCCCTGATATGTATGCACCACAGTTTGTTTATTCATTCATTGATTGACAAACACCTGGGTTGTATCCATATTTTGGCAATTATGAAAAATGCTGCTATGAACATCAATGTGCAGAAGTCTGTTCATGTCACTGCTCTCATCTTCTGTGTATATACCTTGTAGTAATATTTCTGTGTCACAAGGCAATTATATATTCAACTTCCTTGGGAACTGTCAAACAGCCTTCCCCAGTTGCTGTACCATTCTGCTTTCTGACCAACAGTGAATAAGCATTTCTACCTCTCCACATCTTTTCCAAAACTTGTAGTTATCTTTTTAATAGTGGCCATACTAATAGGTGTGAAATGAAATCTCATTGTAGTTTTGATTTGAATTTCCATAATCACTAGAGATGTTGAACAATTTCTCATGTGTTTTTTCACCACTTGTATTTCTTCTTTGGACAAATTTCTATTCAGGTCTTTTGCCCATTTTTAAAAATCAGGTCCTTTATCTTTTTATTGTTGAATAGTAGAATCTTTTTATGCATCATGTATACAAAACCCTTATCAGCTATGTGATTTCCAAATATTTTCTGCCACTTTTTCAGCTATATTTTCACTCTTTTGATAAAGTCTTTTGAGGTGCAAAAGTGTTTAATTTTGAGGAGATGCCATTTATTTTTCTTTTCTTTTGTTGCTCAGTCTTTGGGCATAAGGTCCAAGAAACCACTACAGACCACAAAATCTTGAAGATATTTCCTATATTTTCTTCTATTAGTTCTAAGGTCTCATTTGTATATTTAGGTCTTTGATTGAGTTTGATTTGATTCTTGTATAGGGAATGAGATAGTGGTCCTGTTTCACTCTTTTGGTTATGGATATCTAGATCTCCCAGCACCATTTGTTGAAGAGATGGTTTTGTCCTAGTATATGGACTTGGGAGGTTTGTTAAAAAACATACTGAAGAGGTGAGGGTTTATTTCTGGACTCTCAATTCTATTTAACTGATCAATGGGTCAATCTTTATGCCAATACAATGCTGTTTTGGCCACAGTAGCTTTGTAATATTTTTCAAGATCAGGCAGTCGAGGTCCTCTCACATGACTATTCTTTTTAGGATGTTTTTGGCTATTCATGAAGCCCTTTCCTTTCCAAATAAATTTGATAATTGCCTTTTCTACTTCTGTAAAGTAAGCTGTTGGAATTTTTTTAAAAAGATACTTAGATTACACACATGTTACACAAAAAATATAGGGATTCCCATACGGACCACCTCCCACACCACCCACAACCTCTCACATAAACATCTGTCATTAGTGAGACATATTAACTGCAATTGATAAACACATCCTGGAGCTTTGCCATTAAGCATGGACCATAGTCCACATTGTAGACCACACTCTCTCCCACACAGCTCTGCATGTTATATGATGATAAAAATGGCCTATATCTGTCATTTTAACATCACTCAGAATGATTCTTAAGTCCAAAAAAGCCCCTGTGTTACAACTCTTTTTCCCTCTCCCTGACCTCAGAACCTCCAGTGGCCACTGGCTCCACATCAATGTTGTAATTTCTTCCATTGCTTGAAACACAATATGTATATAGTAGAATACAAGTAAGCCCACTCTAGTTCATAGCTCTTTCTCCCATCCTGAGGAGTCTGGGATGGTGATGCCCACTCCATCTCCAATTGAAAGGGGGTTATATCCCATGGGGAAGATGGATGGGATTATCTTGCCTGCAGCTGCAGATTCTCTCCATTCCCTGGAACAGCAGTTGTCCATCATCATCTCCCTGACAGTTTTCCTGGGTGGGTCCAATGAACTGTAGAGTAGGAGATGTTGCTCCACTGAGGTACTGGGCCCAGCTTGCACATGGAAAGCCCAAAGACTCAAGTCTCTGCACATACACCTACAAACTCCAGCTCCAAGTATAGGTGTGATTAGAAAGGACATATGAGCCATGTGTGGAGAAGGCATATTTGAGTCCAACTCTGTCACTCTCAGGAGCACAAACTCCAAAGTAGGGCCCACTGGAAAGGCAACAAACTCTGGAGCTATCTGCTGACATAGGACCTGGGTGTCTCCAGAGTCCTCAGGAGCCCCATTATTTGGGGTGATATCCCCATTGGAATTCTATGAGATCTCACTGAGATATATATAAGCATTACCTTTGGAATGACCTCTTGACTAATTTTGAAGTCTCTTAGCCATATAAACTCATTTGTCTTTACATTTCCCCCTTTTATTCATGGTCTTTTTCCAGTTGCATTGCCAGTTGGCACTTGGTAGCAATTCCTCGGTGCCAGGGAGGCTCATCCCCAGGAGTCATAGGAGTCATGCCCCATGCCGGGAGGAAGGTAATGCATTAATATGCTAGGTTTGGCTTAGAGAGAGGACACATTTGAGCAATCAGGAGGCTCTCAGGAGGCAACACTTAGGCACCCCATAACAATAGGCTAAGGTTCACTTTCAAGAGCAAAGACACATAAGGCTAGTCATCAATATCAAGGCCCCATCAGTGAATCATCCTCCTTTGCCAGTCACTGCCCCTGCACTTGGAGACTGTTGCTGCTCCCTTAGAGAATGTGGCAGAACTCTCCAAGATGGGAATTCAGTATTCTCTCATTTATTGAGTGATTCTCCACCCACTGTGACAATGCCCTGTGAACATTTGAACATTTTTATATACCTTATATCATGCTCAGGTGAACTTCCTCCCATGCATCCCCCACCCCTGACACCCCACACCAATGATCTTCCCCTGCCCCAGTTGTAACCCTTCTGTGACCCAAAGCTTCTTCAAAAATGAAGCCATTATAGTAGCTGAATACAATTAATAGGAAAATGATATAATAATGATGTTTAAAAGTAAGAGATAAAATACATTAAACATTAAAAGAAACTAAAAATAAAATAAGATCAAAAGATTGGGATGGTAAAAAAATGAAAAATAAAAAAAAAAATTTTTTTAACCTTTTGCTTTTCATCACTAAAATATCTGGCATCCTGTGTGTACCATGGCATCTTCCTCCTCTCATTCCCCCATATGTCACTATTTTTCATTTTATTTTCAAAGAAGTTTTAGTTCAAAGCAAAGTCACACACAGAATACAGGAGACTCATATACCCAACATCCTCTCCCTTTCCTCCCCCCCATATTAATACCTTTTTATATGTGGATGGTAGCATTGTTTTATCTGATATACAAATAATGAAATATAGCTACTAAACATTGTCTATGGTTTAAATTTTAGACCATACACTTTTATAAATTTTGATGGTATTTACCAGGTCCTGTGTCCATTATTGTATGGTAATGAAGAACATTTCTACTGACCACTAAATCTCCCCTGTTTGATCTATTGTATTCCTCCCACTCCATTCCCCTGGGGCCCATGACGGCCCCTTGGCTTGATTCGTTGGATGACCAGATTCATAGTTACATGCAACAAGAGGTCTTGACATACTGGTTTGTCCTCCCCTATTAGGGACCACCCTTGCTCTTGAGAGACTCCTGCCTGTCTACTTCTGAACAAATTGGTCCTCCCAAAGATGGGAGTCCAACTTCTTTCTGCTCTTTATGTGGATCTCCACCCACTGATACAACACGTTATGACGGAATGAACACTCACACACTCCCTAGAAGCCTGCTCTTGGTGCACCTTGTCCCAAATGCTCCCCCCCCCAGCCAACACCCTAAACCAGTGACCCTTCCTTGTCATTTTGCCATAAGAGCATTCCCACCTCTGTACTTTCAACCACATACCCACAAATCCCAAGTGTTTTCCTGGTGCCTTTCCCAACTCTCCCCCTAATATCCTGGACATTCTGACCCACCCTTCCCAATCTACCCACTGTCAACCCTGCAAAACCCAACCCAATAATATCACTACCCTCCTGTCCTATCCCTTTGATACACAACTACACTATATCACTTTATCATAGATTACATCCTTATGGGTGATGGCTCACAACCTTCTCTTCTCTTTCTTTTTCTTGTAAACCTATCTTATAGACAATAGCTCTCTGAGACTGCTCAATTTCCTTAATTCATATCAGTTAGGTCAAGTACTGTTAATCCTTCAATGCCTGGCTTGCTTCACTCAACATAAGTTCTTCAAGATTCATCCATGTTATCCCATGCATTAGCACTTTATTCCTTCTTACAGCTGCATAATATTCCATTATATGTATGTACCACAATTTGTTTATCCAGTCATCTGTTGATAGGCACCTAGTTTGATTCCATCTTTTGACAGTAGTGAACAATGCCGCTATTAACATTGGTGTGCATATATTTGTTTGTGTCTTTGATTTCAATTCTTCAGGGTATATACCCAGCAATGGAATCACTGGATCAGATGGAAGTTCTATAGTTAGGTTTTTGAGGAACCACAAAACTGTTCTCCATAATGGCTGGACCATTCTACAATCCAACCAGCAGTGGATGAGGGACCCTATTCCTTCATGTCCTCTCCAACACTTATAGTCTGCTCTTTTTTTAATAGCCACCATTCTAATGGGTGTAAGATGGTATCTCATTGTAGTTTTGATTTGCATTTCCCTAATACCTAGCGAAGTGGAGCTTCTTTCCATGTGCTTTTTAGCAATTTGTATTTCTTCCTCAGAGAAGTGTCTTTTCAGGTCGCTTGCTCATTTTTAAAATAGGTTGTTTGTCTTTTTATTTTTGAGGTTAGGATATCTTCATATATGCAGAATATTAGTTCCCTATCAGCTATATGGCTGCCAAATATTTTCTCCCATTGGGTAGGCTGCCTCTTTACTTTCTTGATAACATCTTTTGAAGTGCAGAAGTTTTTAATTTTGAGGAGATCCCATTTATCTATTTTTTCTTTTGCTGCTCATGTTTTGGTTGTGAAGTTCATGAAACCATTTCCTATTACAAGATCCTGCAGATGCTTCTCTACACTATCTTACAAGATCTTTATTGTCTTTGTTCTTATATTTAGATCTTTGATCCATCTTAAGTTGATTTTTGTATAAGGTGTGTGATAGTGTTCCTCTCTCATTCTTTTGGATATGGATATCCAGTTCTCCAAGCACCATTTGTTGAAGAGGCCATTCTCTCCCACCTGAGTGGACTTGCTGAGTGACATTGCAATGACAGATATAGGCCATTTTATATCATCATGTAACATGCAGAACTGTGTGGGAGAGAGTGTGGTCTACAATGTGAACTATGGTCCATGCGTAATGGCAAAACCCCAGGATGTGTTTATCAATTGCAATTAATGTGTCACACTAATTAAGGATGTTTGTCTGGGAGGTCATGGGATGTGTGCGCAGTGGGGCATATGAGAATCCCTACATTTTTTGTGTGTAACATTTATGTAATCTAAGTCTCTTTAAAACAATAAATAAATTATGGAAGGAAAAAGACAGTGGTATGATATATTTAAGGTTAAATGAGAAAAACTGCCATCCAATATGTCTTTATCCAGAAAAATCGTACTGCTATAATAAGGGTGAGTTTTAAATATTCCCAGATAAACAGAAACTAAGAGTGTTAGTAAACAAGAGGCTTGCTTTACAAGAAATAGTTAAGGGAATTCCACAGCCTGAAAGAAAATGTCATGAGATAGAGACTTGGAGGAGAGTAGAAATGGAGATTATCAGAAACAGGAACCAAAAGGGTAAAAATACAAAAATAAGATATAACATATGAAAGCTTAAGTGAAAGATGGTTAGAGTAAGTAACGCCTTTACAGAAATAACATTGAAAGTTAATGCATTAAACTTCCCAATAAAAAATTACTGGCTGAGATCCTGGATTAAAAAATAGAATCTATCCAAATGCTGTCTAGAAGAGACACAACTTATACCCAGGAGTTCAAATAAGATGAATGTGAAAGGTTGGAAAAAGATATTTCATGGAAGCAGAAAGCCAAAAAGAGCAGGAGTAGCTATACTAATATTGGACAAAACAGACAAATGCAAAAATGTTATAAAATAATCAGAAGGCCATTTTTTATTAATAAAAGGTATAATCCACCAGGAAGAAACAATCATTAATATCTGTGCACCTAATAAGGGTGTTGCAAATTACATGAGGCAAACTCTTGCAAAACTGAAGGGAGAAACAGATATATCTACAATAATAGTACTTCACTCACATCAACAGAGGGAACAACAAGAAAGAGGATCAACAAGGAAAAAGATGATTAATGACCTAGGCCTAAAATTCATATACAGAGCTTTGCTCCACAAATCAGCAGAATATAAATTCTTCTCTAGTGTTCATGGACCTCTCTGCAGATCAGAGAAGATGTTTCAATAACACATTTGGAGTTATTCCTAGCCTCAATACTGAGAGCTAATAATTTCCCGTTGTTTCAGGCAACCCAATGCATGGTATTTGCTTGAGCCACCAAGGAATCTAAAACACAGTTTGGTACCAGAAGAGTGGAGTGCTGCTCAAGCACATACTAAAATGTGGAAATGGCTTTGGAATTGAGTAATAAGTAAATGTTGGGAGAATTATATGGTGCTTGATAGAAAACCCTAGACTACTGTCAAAAGACTGCAAAGAAGAAAATCCTATCTATTGGCCCTATGGGATCACAGACCCTTCTCAATTAGAGGTGGAGTGGGTATCACCATCCCAGAATCCTCAGGATTGGGGAATGAACTATTGACTAAAGTAGACTCACTGGTATTCTACTATAGACTTGTGATTCTAGCAACGGAAGAAATTATATCATTGATGTGGAGGCAGTGGTTGCTGGAGGTTCTGAGGACAAGGAAAGAGAAAAACAGATGTAATACAGGGGAATTTTGGGGACTTTCAAATTGTCCTGAATGACATTGCAACAAGAGATACAGGCCATTATATATCTTGCCATTACCTACAGAATTGGGTGGGAGAGTGTAAACTACAATGTAAAATTTAATCCTTTCTTAGTGGCAATGCTCCAAAATGTGTTTATTAAATTGTAATGAATGTACCACACTAATGAAGGATATTGTTAATGTGGGAAAGTTGTAGGAGATGTGGAGAGTGGGGCATTTGTGAATCTCTTATATTTTTTATGTAATATAAGTATATTTTTAAAAAAAGACTTCATAGAAATATGGATCTGAAAGGCACTTCCAAAGAACCTTAGAAGGAAATGAATGTGTTATTGGTATCTGAAAGAAAGGCATTCCTTGTTTTAAGTGGAGAGAACTTGGATAAATCGAGTTCTGGTGTCAGAGAGAAGGCAGAACTTGAAAACAATGAACTTGAATACTTAGCTGAAGAGATTGTCAAGCTAAGTATGGAAAATACAACCCAGATTTTCCTTGAAGCTTATAGTAAAATGTGAGAGGAAAGCAATAAGCTGAAAACTGACTCTTAAGAACAAAGAAACTAGAATTTGATGGTTTGGAAAGTTCTGAGCCTATCCACATTGTGTACTCCATGATTAGGATCAAAAGTGGTTTATCAAAGACCTTCTTGAGCTTACAGAAAGCAAGACTTCAGAGAATATAGTTCCAAGTGGTGGTTTCACTGAATATAGAGCCAGCAGACATTTCAATGGAAGTCAGGATTGGAAATGCAGTTATGCGGGAAAGATTTGTGGAAGGTTCTAATGTCTGATGTTTTGGATCCATTGAATTACATATAAAGCTGACAAGTTATTTTTGTGAAATTTTTATCAGAAAACCATTACCAGCAAGTACAAAAAGGGACAGAGAATGGAAAAATTGAAGACAAATGATGTCATGGGCAAAAACATGTAAGCAAAGGTCTGAACCAAAGGTATATCTTCAGTCCAAGAGAGTGGACCCACCCACTGTTTGAAAAGGGTGATTATTCCACAGCACTTGGAGGGGGTGGGTGACCTCCACACACTGTTGTAGGTGACATGACTTCTGCCACATTGTTCAAGTAGAGTGCTGCCACCCCAAAGCTCAGAGATTGTGAGGCCTGTGTCCCATGGTTTGCAAATATCCTGGCCATTATCCTGATGTCCATAAA
Source organism: Cabassous unicinctus (assembly GCA_029593785.1). NCBI lineage: Eukaryota > Metazoa > Chordata > Mammalia > Cingulata > Chlamyphoridae > Cabassous > Cabassous unicinctus. Next base: position 18,799 of record JAQZBX010040005.1, read on the forward strand.
GGATGGAGCCTTCACCCCAGGTTTTGGGAAGACCATGGCCACTGCACAAGCACTTAGGTTGGGTGAGATTGCTGTTCCATCAGGCCTGGTGTAAAGAACATGGATCTACAGATGACTCTGAGAACTTGAAATCTAATAGAGGTTGCCCTGCCAGGTCACAGAATTGTTTGGGGAAGTGATCCATATTATTTCCTTCAATTTCTCCCTATTAGAATGGGCATATCTATCTTATGCTTGTCCCTCCATTGTATATTGGAAGAAGATAACTTGTTTTCTATATTTCACAGATTAACAGACCAAGGGGATTTGTGCTCCAGGGCAGACAACACTCATAACTGGTTTTGAGGAGACTGTACTTAGCATTGTTTCTGAAATGACTGAAAGCCTTTGATAACTTAGGGTGGAATGAATATATTTTGTATGTAGAAAGAAAACATGTCTCTTGGGGTCCAAAGGGTGAAGTGTGGTGGTATTCAGCTATGTATGCCAGTAACACATTTTCTTAAACTTAATCCATTCCTGTGAGTGTGCACCAATTGTAAGTAGAACATTTTGATGTATTACTTCAGTAAAGGTGTGATCCATAGCAATCAGGATGGGTCTTAATCCAATTACTAGAGTCCTTTATAATCATGATAAAATTCAAATAGATAGAAAGCCACAGGAACCAAGAGGTTGAAGGTCATTGGAACCTGGAAGAAAATGGAGAGGCCAGGAGAGGTGTCCATATGCATTGCCATGTGACAGAGTAATCCAGGACCCAAGGATTACTGGAAGCAAGCCATAGAATGCCTGTCTTGAGAAGAAAGAATCACCTTGATGACCCCTTGATTTGGATTTTTCCTTACCTCAATAATGAGGGCAGAGGAGAGACAAGATGGTGTTGGTTTAGGAGGGCACTCATGAACTCACTGTCTGTGAGATGGCTGGTTGGGGACAGGGTCCTGCCTGGGGGTCTGTGTTGTGGACACAGGAGCAAGAAGCTTGGGACATCTATCTGGAAGCAGCCCGATGGCGTGGATTGCTCAGTACTGTTAGCTTGTCTCTTTTTTGCTGTGCTTCTTCTTCAGTGATTTCCCATTCTCTGTCTATGTTGATTTTGTATCCCAAGCTATCTCTTTTCCTTCTTTCATCTTTCTGCATTCTGTGTTCTGTTGTTGTTCTTACATACCACGTATTTTCATTAGCCCACAACTTAAGGGTGTCAATTTCTATTCTATCTATTCTGTTTTCTTCTTTTTTATATTAATATTAACTTTCCCTCTCAGCCCTTTCTTTACTCTTTCTCTCCCTCCTCATCATTCTAGCCTTCTAAATCATTATATAATTTGGTTTCCCAGTCCATTGTAGGTACTCCACTTTTTTCCTATTACTCTACACTGCCTACATGAGCTAAATATTCATTTCACTAAGTCTTATATGGCCCCTCTTCTAACCTTTATCAATATTACTATTATCTTTCTTCCTTTATCACATCTTTCAATTCCTCTGGCCCTAATCTTTTGCCTTCAAGGGAACATAGAAAGAAGCAAGGAAATAAAATAAGAAGAAAAAGAGTCAAAGAGAAAACTTAACACACAGAGAACCACCAGGTAAATAAAACTCTAGAGCAGAGAGAGAAGCTAATCAACTGAATAAACCCATCAAGATAAAATGATGACTAGAGGGCAACAAAAAATTACAAACCACACTGAGAAACAGGAAGACATGGAGCAGGCGAATGAACAAATTAAAAACCAGGAAGAGATGCAGAACATCGAACAACTAATCAAAGCTTTCCAAACAAATATCATGGACCGACTTAATGAAGTGAAGGAAGAGATTAAGGATATTAAGAAGACACTGTGAGAACATACTGAAGAAATTGTAAGCATACATAAAAAGATAATGGATATGATGGTGACCAATGGCACAATCCAAGAAATCAAAAAGAGACTGGATTCACATAACAGCAGATTTGAACAGGAAGAAGAGAGAATTAGTCATGTGGAAGACAATACATCTGAAATCAAACAGATAGTACAACAGATAGAAAAAATCCAGCAGGGATTCAGGGATTTAGCCAACAACACAAAATGCACAAACATACGCATTATGGGCATCCCAGAAGGAGAAGAGAAGGGAAAGGGAACAGAAGGAGTGTTGAAGGAAATAATGGCTGAAAACTTCCCAACCCTATTGAGTGAGACAGATGTGCAGATTCAGGAAGCACAGTGCATCCCAAACAGTATAAATCCAAACAGGTCAACTCCAAGACATATACTTGTCAAAATGTCCAATGCTCAAGACAAAGAGACAATACTCAAGGTAGCAATAGAAAAGAGAACAATCACATGCAAGGAAGCACAATCAGATTAAGTGTTGATTTCACATCTGAAACCATAGAGGCAAGTAGACAGTGGTATGATATAATCAAAGTACTAAAAGAAAAAAACTTCCAGCCATGAATTCTCTATCCAGCAAAACTGGCATTCAAAAATGATGGAGAGTTCAAAATATTCACAGATAAACAGAAACTAAGAGAGTGTGTCAATAAGAAACTGGCACTTCAAGAAATACGAAAGGAAGTTCTACAAGTTGAAAGGAAAAAACAGGGAGAGAGAGTTGGGGGAGAATTTAAAAACAACTAAAAAGACAAAACAGAAACAAAATGATATATGATATACCTTAACCCCCAAAATATATGGCTGAAGTAAGAAATTTGTTGCAAGTAATAACACTGAATTTTAATGGATTAAATTCACCACTCAAGAGACACAGATTGGCAGAATGGATAAGGAAATACGATCCATTTATATGCTGTCTACAAGAAACCCACCTTCGATGCAGGGATTCAAGGATGCTGAAAGTGAATGGCAAGAAAACAATTTTACAAGCTAACAATAGCCAAAAAAGGGCAGGAGTAGTTATTCTAATATCAGACAAAATAGACTATAAATTCAAAATTATTGTAAGAGACAAAGATGGACACTATATATTAGTAAAAGGGGTAATCTCTTAAGAAGAGAAAACAATCATAAACATTTATGCACCTAATCGGGGTGCCTCAAAGTACATGAGGCAAACTCTGGAAAAACTAAGTGGAGAAATAAATCCCTCTACAATTATAGTGGGGGACTTTAATACACCATTATGACTATTAAACAGACTTTCAGACAGAGACTCAGTAAAGAAATAAAGACTCTGAACAATACATTAGAGGACCTGGACTGAAAAGACATATAGAGAACACTACACCCAAATACAGCAAGATTTACATTCTTCTCTAGTTCACATGGATCATGCTCCAAGATAGACTACATGCTAGGCCACAGAACAACTCTCAATGAATTCAGAAAGATTGAGATTATGCAAAGTAATTTCTCTGACCACAATGGAATGAAATTGGAAATCACTAAGGGCCAGAGAAACAGATTAGACAAAAAGATATGAAAGTTAAACAACACATTCTTAGACAAACAGTGGGTCAAGGAATAAATCTCAAAAGAAATCAGTAAATAGTTTGAAACTAATAAAAATGACAACACAACATATCAAAACCTATGGGATGCAACCAAAGTTGTCCTGAGAGGGAAGTTCATAGTCATAAATACATATATTAAAAAAGAAGAAAGAGCTAAAATTGAAGACTTAACTGCGCACTTGGAGGAATTGGAAAAACAACAACAAATTAACCTAATGGAAGTAGAAAGAAGGAAATAACAAAGATTAGAGCAAAACTAAATGAAATAGAGAATAAGAAAGCACTAGAAAAAATAAACAACACCAAAAGCTGGTTCTTCAAGAAGATCAATAAAATTGACAAACCTTTAGCCAGACTAACAAAGAAAGAGAGAGAACAGATGCGAATACACAAAATAAGGAATGAGCAAGGGGATATCACTACTGACCCCACAGAAATAAAAAGTATCATAAGAGGATACTTTGAAAAATTATATGCCAACAAGAATGATAATTTAGAGGAAATGGACAAGTTTCTAGAAACTCACAAACAGCCAACATTGATGAAAGAAGAAATTGATGAACTC
>JAQZBX010040006.1:0-22817 GCA_029593785.1 Cabassous unicinctus
GTTAAAACAGAATTTGTGAGAAGAAAAGTAACAGATAAATTCTTATACCCGAAAATCCATATTTAAGTCAGGTATTAACTATGTGAATGAGAGCCTTTTCTCTTTCTCATATAACTCATACAAGAATGTAAAGATAGTTGGTATGCATGGGTTATGAGTAAGTTCAGAAATTCAGTACAGAAATCAAGATTGAATCAGGAAACTATCTGAAAACAATGAAAAACAATATATACTCCAGACAGTTTTGAAAACCATTTAGTGCACATCTATTTCAGGGTTCTCTTTGTGTTGATATTTCTGAGAACTTCATAGGGAAGAAAGCATAACATAGTGAAAAGAAAAAATCTGCAGACTTGATTTAAAAACTGTTTCTTTTAAAGCTGATTCTAAAATATATATGGAATTTCCATGTGACTAGAAATTCAAAAACAACTGAAAATGAAGAATAATTTTGGAAGATTAATACAGTCATTGACATCAAGACAGTGTGGGATTGGTAAAAATTCCCACACTGAAAGAGAACATGAAATTAAGAAAAAGTTCCACACCAATATGGTTAATTTATTTTTGACAAATTGCAAAGGAATTTGAATGATGAAATTTTCAATAAATGGTGCTGAAAAATTTAGCATCCTTCTTGAAAATAAAGAACCTAAACAAAATCTTCACATTGTATATAAAATCAACTCAAAATAGATCATATACCTAAATGTAGAACCTAGCATGGCAATCATTGTAGGCAAAAAATAAGATAAAATACATTGTGATTTTGGTTTGGGTAAAACCTTCTTAGAAATAACATGACAAGTATAATCCATAAAAGAAAATTGTGCTAAGTGGGACTTTGTCCATATTTTTAAAAATTGCTTTCAAATTATCTGTGAAAAATTAGCTGTGGTGTGGGCATATATCAGTTCGTGTCATATATCACTCAAATGACATATCCAGACTATATGTAGAATTCTCAAAGATTAGTAATAAAAATACAATGCAAATATAACTGGGCAAAATATTTGAACAGACTTTTCACCATGCCAGACTTACAGATGAAAAATAAGTTCAGGAAAATGTGCTCAATATCTTCAGTCGCTAGAGAAATGTAAATTACAACTACAATGAGATATTGATATCTAAACCTGTAGAAATGGCTAATATAAAAATAAGAACAACAAAATACAAGCATATAATACAAAGTCCTGACATGAATACACAGAATCTGGAACTCTTATACATTGCTGGTTGGAATGTGAAAATTTCATACACTTTGGGAAAAAATTAGTATATTTTTTAGAAAACTAAATGTACACTTAACATTGGACCCAAATTTGAACTCCTAGGCATTTCCCCAGCTAAATTAAAAGTTTCATTCACATAAAAATCTTTACATGAATTTTTATAGCAGCTTTGCTTATAATTAACAAAAACTGGAAACAACACAATGTCTTCTAATAGATGCATAGATAAAATAATAAAATGGTTGTTAATCCTTTTTATGGAAAAGTTATCAACAACAAAGGCCAAACCACTGATATGCCCATCAACATGGATGAATCTCAAATGCATTTTTCTAAGGGAATGAAGCTATAATCAAAAGGCTACATGTGAATATTCTCTCTGTCCTGATTCTGTGATAATCAGGGTAGGCTAAACATTTGCTATATTAGAAACCATGCATGTGTCCCCAGACCTAGTTTGTCTCCCTAGGTCTGGTTTTTGAATGCTGGTGATAAACTAAGCCTGATTTATTATATGACCATCCTGTATGGGAAAAGACTGTAACTTTGGGTATCTTTGGTCAACCTTAAGAGATATAACAGGGGGATGGATGTGGCTCAAATGGTTGCGCGTCCATCTCCCATATGGAGGGACCTGGGTCCGATCCCCGGGACCTCCTGGTAAAATTTAAAAAAGAAAAATATAGAAGGCACGTGGGCCACTAGGCCCCATGTGCGGGTGAACCCCCCCCAGGCCCCACACGCAGATGTGCCACCAGGTTGAGCGAGCTGGTGAGCCCCCCAGGCCCCTTGCGCAGGTAAGCTGTCAGGCCCTGTGAGCCACACAGCAAGGCGATGACATAACAGGAGTGACACAAGGGAGAGCCAAGAAGAGACACGCTGAAAAACCAGGAACTAAGGTGGCGCAGGCAGTAGGACGTTTCTCCCACATGGGAGTTTCCGAGGATCGAATCCCAGTGAAGACAGGAGAAGGATGAGAAGAGAGGGCAGGAAATGGACACAAAGACAGCAAAAATGTGGGAGGTGGGGTAAAAATGGATAAAAGTAAATAAGTAGATAAATAAATCCTTAAAAAAATGTATAGGGGAGTAAGATACGGACTATAGTTAGTAGTAATACTTTGACAATATCATAATTTGTTATCAAATGTTTCACAGCAATGCTAGGTGTTTGTAGTAGGGTGATGTGTGGGAGCCCTATATGATGTTATGTGTGTTTGTTTTGTGGGTTCACGGTGTTTGCTGAACACTTGTGGTTTGTGTATGTTCATGTATGGATGATATACTTCAATGAATTGTTTTGTTTGTTTTTTTTTTTTAAAAAGGCTACATGCTATATGATTCCATTTCGATAAATTTCTGTGAAAGGCAAGTGAGTCAGATAATAGATCATAGGTTCCTGGGGCTGGAGTGAGGGGGAGATTGGCTACAAATCCTCAGCACTAAGAAATTTGGTGGAGTGATACAACTGTCCTGTATCTACATGATTAAGGTGTTTACATTATTCCATGCATTTGTCAAAACTCAGAACCACAGTTTAAATGGAAAGGAAATCCACACAAAAGACATAGAATTTTAAAAAAATATTTAACAGTGTTAATAGCAATAAAATAGTAATACATTTAAACAGTTTGATCAATGATGCACATGAGAACAAATAATTATAAATATTGCAATTGAAACCATGAAAATAACTTCTGAAAATAATACATTAAGAAATTAAAAATAAAATGAATTATTTTCCATGAAAATACAAATTTTCAGAATATAAAACTTTACAAAAAAATTATTGAATAATTTAATGGAAATGGAAAATTTCATCAAAACCATCAAAAATTATCACTAGGTCAAACTTGTTTATGAGTATGTTCTATTAGCCATTTGAGGAATAGATAATTTTCTAAATTGTTTTGTATTATAAAAAATCACAAAACTTCAAAAATCATTCTATGGGTCTAGAAAAATTTTATGATAAAACAAAAAAGAATAGCACAAATGACTGCCTTTCATATCCTTACTTATAAAATCTATGTAATTATTATAAATATAATATAAGCAACAAATGTCAAGGATCCAGCAGGACACAGATATAAAAGCACATCATGGAAATGTAGATTTATTCCAGAAATATATTTTAACATGATATCATCAATTTTCATTTATCCTACATATTATGCCTGTATAGAGTCCGGACAAGAGTAAGGACCCTGTAACCAAATTGTCTGTGACCAATTCTTGGTTCAAATATTTTTAGCTGTGTGAACTTGGCATGCAAGTTCACATATCAGTTTTCCTATATGTTACATCTAGAAAAATAAATAAAAATCAACATTTTAATGTCATTGTGAGGACTGAGATTATGTAAATATATATAATGTTTAAACTGCTATCTGGCACAAAGCAAATGCCATAAACACATGCGTTTTCATTTTTATAATAGACATTGTATCAGTTTAAAAAAGAAAGAAACAATTTCAATATTTGCAAGGAAGGGCTGATGAAAATTGGCTCAAATTACTGTCAATTTTAGAATTAGGTAAGAATAAAGGAAAATTATGTTTCCAATATTTAGCAAAGACCTACAATAACATCTCCTACTTCTGTACTTAACCACCTTGCCTGTATTATGTTCTCTTTCCCTAACTAGGTAAATGAGGTAGTAAAAACAGGTGTGTGTGTGTGTGTGTATGTCTGTGTTTTGTGTGTACATGTTTGTGCATGCTTAAATCTGTAGTAATCCTAGCTATAGGATTTAAAATTCATTATATGGTATATAAATAAATAGGAATTTATATGGAATGAAAATTAAGAGATCACCACAAGAGTGTGAATTACACAGCATAAAATAGTTGACATCTTTAGAATTTTATTTTGTGAAGGAATATTTGTATTTCTATATAGATACAGGATTGGAAAGATTGTCATTTTGTAACAGTTTATTTCAATAACTTTTTTGTGCATTTCATAAAGTAGGTATGCTCTTCTGGTCTTTTTTTAACATATCTTCTACTAGCACAGACAAGGAGATTCTACTTTTAAGAGGATATATTTTCCTAAGTAGTTTCCAACTAGCTGCTTTGATCTCCTTATTTCTAAGACTATATATAATGGGATTCAGAAAGCGGGACAAAACTGTGTATGCCATAGCAAGCATCAAATCTTGAATGGATGAAGATTCGGAAATAGGTCCCAAGGCACCAAAGACTCTTGTGGTGAGGAAGAGCATTTTGACAATTAGCTGTGGGGAGCAAGTGGAGAAAGCTTTTGCTCGACTCTCTATGGAAGGAATTCTCAGCACTGTTGAGAATATCTAGAAATAGGAGATGATCAGAAGAATAAAAGACCCAAGGACCAAGCATGAGCTCAGAGCCAGGGTCATAAACTCAAGAAAGAAGCTCTCACAAGAAAGCAGAGGCAACTCGTGAGAGATGTCACAGATGAACTGATGGACCTTGTTGGATCTTGATATGGGCTCTCTAAACATGTTGCCAGTGTGGACTGCCACAAAGGAGAAACAACTTAGCCAGGAGATGACTGACATCTGATGACACTTTCCAGATGTCATTATGGCTCCATATTGGAGGAGATTGCAAATTGCAACATAACGGTCATATGACATAACAGTGAGAAAGGCTAGTTCAGCCAACCCAAAAACAATGAAAAAAGATGCTTGGGCCACACAGCCAAGATATGAGATGGAGCTGCTGTGAGTCAGTGAGCTGTGGATGGACTTCAACACAGTGACTGAGATGTAGCACAAATCCAAAAAGTAGTGGTTCTTCAGGAAGTAGTACATGGGTGTGTGAAGACAAGGATCAAGAGTAATAACCATTATGATGAGAAGTTTCCCCACCAGCACTGCCAGGTAAATCAGCAGAAACAGCCCAGCATGCAAGAGCTGTATCTCCCATATATCAGAAAAACCCATGAGTAGGAATTCTTTCACTTCTGTGAGATTGCCCATTAGGCAAGGGGATCTTTGATCTGATGGTAGAAGGAAAATATGCAACAATTAACTTTTACACTGCTGAAGGAAACGGGATAAAGGATGCAGACAATATTTTAACATAGATACACTGAGAGATAGGTCTAAGAAGATTAAGAATTGCATAGTTCATTTTTTAAAAGTTCTTTTGACTAATACTGTATATCTATTATGTAGAAGAAATTATAGATAATATAGTCTGAAATGGTTAACTGTATCATTAAAATGAATAATTAAAAGAATACCACACCCTTACAAAGACAATGATAAGCAATAAATACTTGCAATGTGTATGGTAAAGAAGTCCTATCCCTCATTAAAAATGAAATATAAAATCAAATTTATCTCAAAGAAAAATATAGACAAAGTTTGTGAAGAAGCAATTCAAGAACAGGAACACTAATGACCAATTAGTAAATCATAAAAACCTCCAAGGTCACCATAATTAGAAATGCAAAACCATAATAATATGTTGTTTTATGATCATTGATTTAGAAAATATAATACATATAAGTCTGAAAACTAAAGGCTAGACATAGGGAAAGGAGAAAATGCCATTCAATCTTTGTTTGGTGTGTAAGTTGTCTGCCTACTTTGGAGTGTCATTTGGGACTATTTGATGCAGTTGAAAATGTGCATGATTTAAAGCTGCAATGTCACTTCCAACAAATACTCAAATTTTTAAAATGACATATTTCAGAATGTTTTTTCCAGCTCGCATAAATTAAATGAAATATAACCAAATACCTGTTTATATAAGAGTGGAAAATATACCGTGTTACATCATAGAATTGGACACTCTGTATCAGTTAAACTGATTTTGATAATACTGCATATATGATTATGAACATTTTGATACAATCTTGGTAAAAAAGCAAGCTTCAAAAATTATATAAGATGTGTTTGCAATTATATGATATTGAAACATTCAGAAGAACACAGTATTGTAGAATATATAAATCAGTTCTGAGAATGAATACACCTTGCCAATTGAGGTAAATGAGACAGGAGAAGGAAACAATTAGAGTAAGGCGAAATAAATTTGAATGCCAAATGTATCTTCACAATTTATTATTTTAATTCTTTGACACAAACACAATAAAATATGAATTTGTACTTAAACTAAGTAGTAGTTATAAACAATTTTTATATATTCTTATTTTTGTATATTTGGGATATTTCATAAAATATTAATAATGTGTTTATTGATGTCATGACAGTGATATGAATAATGATTTGAATCCTGCTTTTTAAATTTTGTTTAAAATTCAGTGAAATGTGATGAAACTCTCTTCTTTGATATTGCAGATACAATAAGATAACCTACATATTAAAATCTATAGCAATCCCAAAGTATGTAAATTATTATGATTTGGTAAAAGAAGGTACTGGGTACAAAGGTAATGATCATATTCTCTATTGCCTTTTACATAATTGTGATATTCATTATGAGAAATATTTTAACAATGAATAGTAATTTTTATTCTCCATGAAATCTTATGCAAACTTTTTATTAATATATTTTAGTGAAACAAGTAATAAAATGTATGTGTAATTTTCATTCAAAATACCCCTAAGGCAACTCTTAAGATCACACACCCTTATAGTATAAATCAGCAATAAGAAAATGTCCCCAAGTTAGCCTGCTGGCAGTAAAGCTAAAATTCTGCACAACTCTCCCAAGGCAGATTCCTCATAATCTACTGAATGGAGGATTATAATTTAATTATATTTCCATAAGTTTATTGTTATATTTTCATGTTCTAAAGGAATAAACATCATATAATTGTTACATATATAGTTACCATTTTTAAATTGAAATACTTTTAGTAAACTAATAATTTTTTTTGAATTACAGACAATTAAAAATGGACATATATCACTAATTTGCAGGAGTATAAATAGAAATGTATTATTGGTATAAACTATAAATACACACATATATACAATCCATCTATTCAAAATATTAACCAAATTGGTTGGTTCATTCAACAAATGTTTGATAGTAATACATTTATAAATCTATATTGAACAGGTATAAATTTTGAATTACAGAATTAATTTTTTTCCCATAATGCATAGTGAATTAAATATTTAATAAAAGTTTCCTGGTCCAAGTCTATTTTAAATCCACACATCATTTAAAGTGTGGAACTAATTAACTGCATTACGGCATTCCCTTTAACTCAGTAAAAGTAAATTATTTAATATTCTATGTTTCTGAATATAATTGAGTTTAGGTGACTGGAGCGTATGTTGGATGAATGTACCTCCATCATTCACTTTCACTTTTGACAGAACAGTATTAAATGCCAAGAAGGATTGCTGAACAGGACATGAAGGATATCCAGAGAGAGGAATTTGGTCTCTCAAAGTGTTCTCAATGACTGCCCAAGGCCAAATGACATGGATGTAATTTAATTTAAGGGACTAAATATATGCCCTAGAGCATTTTTAGGTCAGTCAACCTCCACCGAATTTAGTAGGATTTACAATGACTTTAGAGGTAACTGACTTGATCAGAGGAGTTGATGGAATGTAGAATAGACAGAACATTTGGAATCCTGGCCTTTCTTACTAACCTGGGTCCAGTTTTCTTCCTTCAGGCTGTACAATCCAAGTTTATAGTTAAACTCTAGAAAGAGTATCGTAACTCAAAATCTACTTCCTCTCTACAAGTCATCATTTCACTCAAATGAGTAGTAAATCAAGTTCATAAAACTGATTAAAAGAAAGTATACCCTCTGGTCTCATGAGTAATGGGATTGAAGGAGACCTGTGCTCTAGTCCAATTCTGACATGACTTAGCTGTTCGAAATTATTTGCTCATTTTATTGTCAAAATATTTATAAAACATAATTCCTAAGAGGAAACCAAATAACTTTCATTGTGCATTTGTCTTGGTGTTTTTTTCAGAAATATATCCTTTTGCAGGAATGATTAAGTACCTAAACATCAGGCAGATCAATACCCTTTCCTAAGCTGGTTAAAATTTGAAAAATACAAGAACAGAATTACCTTGATGAAAGAAGATCTAGCTTCTCAATATACATTCAGTTTATGGAATAATGATGAAAAAACATTAATTTGATGTCTGCCTCTTTTTATCACAGGAAGAAACTGCTGGATTTAATGTACAACTCAGTGATGGAGAGAAGCTGATGTACAATATATAAAGGGGAGAATCTTCTCTACCTAGTGCCAACAGAAACTGGGCCTTTGGGGTTTAGAGTGGACTGGCTTCCAGAAATAAGTCTGGGCATATTGGTCTCAGGAGGAAGCAAACGTTGAGAGTAAAGCAACGTTAGTTGTGAAGTAGAAAAATGCAAAGAATTTACAGTTTCCCATTTCACAAAATGAATTTTGATAAAATTCAAAATGCTAATATTTAAGAACACACCGAAAATAAGAGGATGATATGATTCATTGCTTTGTTTCATCATTAGCCTAGTCATTTTGCTCCCTCAATGTAGATAAGTATATATCCTATTGACTTCACAGACATAGCAGTCTATTTTCATATTGAAACCAAACCATTGGAAAACTATTGGCTTAATAAAGTTATTTATTATGCTTCTCATCTACTGCAAATGTGTTTTGTCCAACAACCAGTGAGAGATAAAACAGATGAATGAATGATGTGTCTCACCAAATATAGTAGTTGGAAAATTTGAGGTCAATGCATAAATCTATTGCAAAAATTGTAAAAGAACTATATTTTGATTCTCCATTTTTCAGAAGGAGAAAGAGACACACGAGAGAAATTTTATGAAATGGTCAATGTCATAAAATTAGCAAATCATAACACCACACCTGAAACTCAGGCACTAGGACAACTGTGTTGTCTTCCTGTACTAGTTATAATCACTATTATTGAATACATAATGATACCTATCCTCTTAAGCAATTAGACCTGAGAAATGTATAAGTGTTATAAAACATAAATGCATGGGATACAATGTCACTTTATGTATTTGTAGTTTACACAGAATGCAAAATATAAATATCTGAAAATTGAATGATAAATAAAATTTAGTAGGTCCAACAAAAAAGCAATTATGCTAAGCCCATGCCATCAGAACAAAAATCTAAATAGTTTCAGTTCCTGTAATTGCCAAGCATGCTTAGAAAACAGAATTTCAACCAGCCAATCAGCTATTGCCAATTCCCTTTACTTACACCAGCAAACGTACTCATTGTTAAGCAACCACATGCAATATCATATTAATAAATGAAGTTTGTAGTAACTACTGAAAATTTCCTCCAAATGTACTCAATTTTTATGTCTATAAAAGACTGTTGCTCTTTTTATTCAGTGAAATTCCTCTCTACATTATGGTGATTAGAATCTCCTCAATTCATGAATTGATTCAATAAATGTCTCTGAGTTCTAACCAGATTTTGCTCAAAATTCATTTTAATATGAATCAATTCAGCAATGCATCTCAATACAAATTGAATGAGAGAAATGAACACAAAAAATACACAAAAACTAGAGGTGTGTTCTTAAAATATTCCAATTTCATAAGGAGCAAAATGTATAAAATATCTAAGAATTAAATTAATAATGTGGAAGATTCAAAAATGAAGCAATGATTAAAATTCTATTCAGGGAGACAAAAGAACACTTTGCAAATTTCAAGAATATAGTATGAATGTATAGAATGGCAATATCAATCAGAGGTCAGTGTGGTACTAGTTTGTAAATAATTTGGGAGTTCCTATTCTTTTTATGGTCAGGTAGAGTTAGAATAGTTTGGGGCTATTTATTTCTTATATGTTTATGAATCTTTCTAAGATTGCTACCCTTTTTTGTAGGAGCCTATGCTATTTCATTGAATTTTATTTTTTCAGGAAAATTTAGATTATGGCAACATCTAAGAACTCAACTAAGAGCTCCAATTGGAATGGAAAATATAAGCCAAAAAGATTGCTATATTACCATATTTAGTGGTAATAATCAGGTGATATTATCTCATTTTCTGTAACAAATGTTCCGTAACAGTGTGTTGTGTTGATGAAAGTTTGTTGAGTGGGAATTCAACACATTGTTTTGTAAGTTCACAACGTTTATAATAAAAATATATTTTTAAAAAGTTCCTCCTGAGGAAAACAGGGAAATGAGTAAAACTTGGCATAAAAATGTCAAATTCTATTTATCAAGAACACAACTTAGGTAATTATCAGTTGATAGTGATGTTAGTGGCAGAGTCACTGGAAGAGTCAGAAAAAGCATGATCTTGTAAAATATTCATTTAATGAAAAATGGTGTATTAGTCACCCAAAATATAATAGTTTGTAATAGCTGTTTATCTGTTACTATTTTGAACTTTACCTCATTTTTGAATGCCACCTCTGCTGGTATGTTTGTCAGCCAAAATGGTGCTGATGCAAAGTACCAGAATTCTGTTGGGTTTTATAGAGGGTATTTATTTGGGGTAGAAGCTTACAGTCACATGGTCCTAAAGAGTCCAACTCAAAGTACCATAAAAGGTTCTTGCTCACCCAAAGTCATTGGCCATGTGTTGAAGCAAGATGGCAATGATATCTGCGAATGTTCAGCCTTCCTTCTTCCTCTTAAGACTTGGTGGTCCCAGCTCTTTCCAATTTCAGCTGTAGGCTGGCATAAGGCTCAACTTTCTCCCCAGGGCCCATTTCTTTCCATTTTCTGCTGCTCTTTTCTATTCACAAGGAAACCTGTAGGATATCAGCTGTAGGCTGCTTCTCTGCATCTCTACTTCCCTATGAGAGTCTGTTTTATCAGACCAAGGGGCTAGGACTCATTGCTGAGTTGCACTCTAATTTTATGGTTGAATCAAAGTCCTAATACTAACATAATTTAATCAGACATCTCAGCTGAATCTAATACAATCAAAGTATTGTATTATAAGCCCAAAGAAACAGACCAGTTTACAAACATGATCAATATCTCTTTTTAATTTCATAAATGATATCAAACTGCCACAGATGGTAAGTGCCTTAGAGATATGCAATCTTACTCTTGGAGGTTTATGGCTCACTTGAAATGTGTGATTATATAAACAAAGTGAATACATTCAACATAGTTATGTTTTCTCCCATCACATTCCTCAAGGTGTAATCAGAAGGCAGGATTAGAATAGGTGGAGGGCTATTAGATAACCACATTGAGAATAGGGAGGGGCAAGACATCACCATAAAGATGCCCCATAAGATTTAACCTGGATAAGGAGATTAGGGACATGAGTGACTGAAAAAAAACCTGAAGAGTATATTGTAGATATTCATGCAGTTAAAGATTTATAGTTTACATAATCAAGGATTGAAATCTTTATCCAGAAAATAATAAAGAAATATAGATTAAGAGACATTATTTTGGTTAGTAATAATATTTTGAGGATGCTCTTTCTTCATCAGTTGAAAATATTTCACAACAATGCAAGGTATTTGGTAGGGTACAGAATGAAAGCTCTATAAAATGTTATGTATGTTTGATTTGAAGTTCAAAACTATTAATATACACTTATTGTTCATGTATGCTTATGTATGAGTGATATACCTCAATTAATTAAAAAAAGAAAAAGAAAATTTATATTAGCTTGCAAAGATATATATCACTTGTAGTGTGCAGAAATTAGATTTTTAGGTTGTTGAGAATATAAATTAGCTCAACATAAAATGTGCAAATAATTTCAACAAGCAATACGTAAGTTTATTATTATGATAAACTTACATATTGTCATCTGAATAACAAATAATATTAATCAATGGTAAAAATCGCAAATGTCCATAAACAGGAGCTAGTTACAATATTGCTATTACTTTATTATGTAATGAAAATAATAAGCATGGTTTTCAGTTTGTTATATTTTAAATTAAAAAGGAGAAAAAACAGACTGGAGAGATGACTATAAAAAATCAATCTTTCTGGTAAATTGGAAAAATATTAAATCAACAGGAAAGCACACAGGCAAGAATTCAGCTCAATTAATTTCCATGAATTGAAAACACCTAGGTAACTTGCTCCCCTGCTGAACCATATATTTGATTTACTAGAACTAAAAAAATATATCTTTTTCTCTATTGATCTGGAATTAAATCCATCTGTTTCTGTGACTCCCCATGCTCTTTTCAATATATTGTCTTGAACATGAGGTTTATTATCCAATTGGAGACAGTTGGGTTCAGCATCATAATTCATTCCGTGATACAATCTGTTCTACCTAGTTGCTATTGCTTAAACATGGGGCTAGATTGGGTATCTTTGTTTAGTCCCTGCTTTTGTTAATTCTTCCTTTGATTATGCAGCTGTCTTAGAATTTCTTATAGTAATTATGTCAGCATCTGTCCTATTGGGACTTTAGTACAGGTTCAATATTTTTATGATGGTATTGTTTATGCCCAGGCAAAGATAGGCACTGCCCAATGTCATTCTTGAACCCTTGGGCTGATTTTCTCACCTAATAGCTGTTTCTCTCTTGTGGACCAAGACACTTTCATGTAACTCCTCTCCCCAGAGAGCTATTCCAAACATCTCTAACTCTACTAGGAACTTAAAAAATCAAAAGACATTTAAGTTTAAACTAGAGAAAGTAGAAACAATTGAAATACATAATCTTACACTGATTTTTTAAAAAATGTTATTTAATTTACAAAGTATACATTTTGCTCTTCTTTTGTTAGTTTTATTCCTATGCATTTTATTCTTTTCAGTGTAATTGTGACCTGAATGGTTTTCTTAAGTTTATTTATGGATTGTTTATTGCATTTATTACACTAATTTTTTAAATTTTAATTTTAATTTAATTTTATTTGTTTTTATTTTTGTAATTTATTTTTATATTTAACTTATATCCTGCAACCTTTCTGAAATCCTTTATTAGTTCCGATAGACTTTTCATTTTCCTTTATTTTTAAAGAAGCTTTAGATTGCAGAAATATTACATTAAAATATACGGGATTGCTACATTCGCCACAGTATCTCCTCCCACACTTTCCCCCATTAACAACAACATTCATTAGTGTGGTACATTTGTTACAATTGATGAACACATATATAAACATTGCTACTCTCCATGGTCTATAGTTTACATTATGGTTTTTACTTTTTACCACACTATTTTATAGGTTTTGACAAAATGTATAATGGACTGTATCCACCATTGTAATATCATGAAGAACTATTCCAATGTTCCAAGATTACCCCATGTTACACTGTCTTTATATCAGTGTTATAAGTTCTTCCATTGCTAGAATAATAAAGACTCTACTTTGGTCCATAGTTGCATTTCTCCCTTATATTTTTCATTCCTCAATCTTGAGGATTTTGGCATGGTGATGCCCAATCTGCTTCTAATTGAGAGGGGCCTTAAATCCCATGGGACAGATGGATGGAACTGTCTTTCATACATTTGAAGATACTGTTTTTTGAGATGGATGCCATTGTCAATTATCATCATTTTGTTAGTTGTCCAGGGTAAGTTCTATGAACTGAAGAGTAAGTTTTGGTGGCAACTTTACTGAGATTCAGGGTTTAACCAGCATATGACCAGCCAGAAAATTTAAGTCTCTGAGACATATATTTAAATGGCTATAGTGCCCATTTTAGGTTCAAATAAAAGGGACAGAAGAACCATATGTGGGAAAATTATAAATATGTCTAACTCTAATACATTGAAGAGATGCGTTAACATATATTCCAAGGTAAGGCCCACGGATGGGGTGCCAATTACCTGAGATTGTATGCCCAGTCTATATTATATAGATGTCTATAGAACCATCAGGAGCACTCTGCTGGAGGCGCTGTTTGCTGTGGCAGTCAGTGAGATCCTACTAAGATGTAAATAAGCATAAACTCTGGAATGACCTCCCAACTCAGTTTGAAATCTCATAAGCACAAAAACTCATTTGTATTTAATATTTACCTCCTTTGGTCTAGGTCTTTATTCAAATGCATCACTAGTTGACACTTGATAATAATCCCTCCATGCCAGGGAGGATATTCCCAGGGACTCATGTCCCTATGCCAGGGGTGAAGTTAGTGAGTTTATATGGTGAGTTTGGCTTAGAGAGAGGCAAGATTTGAGCAAAAGGGAGGGTTTCAAGAGGTAACTCTTAGGCAATACGTAATACTAGGCTAAGTTGCCATTGGTAAAATATACCAACTCCCTTTCTGTGTTAGAAAGTTGGCCCCAAGGGGCTCCCCACTTGTTTAGAGACAATGAGGGTCTTATCACAAGCATCACAAGCTTCATTGGCAGTGTGCAGAGCTATTTGTCAGGTTTCTCTCTCTCCTGTGGGGATCATTCTCATTTTACCAAAGAGGCTTCAGTGGTCATGCTGAGTTTCTGCCAGGAATTATCTCTCACACAAAGCACCATGGCAATCTACATGAACAGACTGACCAATCATGGCCTTGTAAGTACCTCCAATTTAGAAAACTCAATAAGCAGCCAGGATATGCCATGCTTAGTCCAAGGATTCCATGAGGCATGTTTGCTTGTGGGGAGTGGGGTATATGGAAATCCCCTATATTTATATGTGACATAATTATAGCCTGAATGTCTTTTAAAAATTTAAAATAAAATAAAATAAAAATTAAATCCCTTCTCAGTGGGACAAAGGACATGGCAAGGAAAATGGTTTATTGTGCCCATTATCAGGTGCATTCCTGAGGATTTTCCCTGAAGAAAGTAGTAGATGTACATGTGAATTTGTAGAGAGGCACTCATGAGACTGACAGTTACAGGATGTGTTACCTCTAGAACATGAATCATCTTAAGTGTTGTGCCTTCAATAGGATCTGAGAAGGGCACGTGTTTGATGCTGGTGGGAATCTTACTGTCCTTATAAAACTAGATAATGCCCACAAATTTGACAAACTCTTATGGTCCTTGTATTTAATGGGGTGCTATTGCCCAGCCTCATTTTTGTGAAGGATGTTTGAATGTGTTGAGGACCTATCAGAGGCCCTCTCTAGAATCACCATGTATTAGTAAGTCAAAGGGATGCTGACTCAAAGTAAGAGAAATCTATTGGCTTTTATAAAGTGTATTTATTTGGGGTAGAAGCTTACAGTTACAAGACCCTAAGGAGTCCAAATGAAGGTAGTATAAGAAGTACTTCCTCACACAAAGTCTCTTGCCTTGTGTTGATGCAGGATGGCAGGAAATATCTGCAAGTTTTCTAGCCTTCCTCTTCTGTCTTAAGGCTCCATGGGTCCCACTTCTTCCAAACTCAGCTGTAGCCCAGCATAAGGCTTGTCTCTCTTCCCAGGGCTCATTTCTTTCTGGCCTTTGCTGCTCTGTTCTCATCACAAGCTCATCTGTAAACTATCAGGCAAGAAGCTCAACTCTCTCTGGGAGTCCAGGGTCAAAATCAAGTTTTCTCCTTTGCTGTGTCTTTCTCTATCTACTTCTCCTTTGTGTCTACTTCTGTGTAAGAGTCTGTTTTATCAGCTTCCCAAGGGGGCAGGGATTCAAAGCCCCCTAATTACATGGTTAATGAAAGCCCATGGTGAATCAAAACCTTAATCTTGATTTAATAAACTAAAAGTGAAAATTTTGAATTTAATAGAATAAAAGGGGTATCATGCCCAGAGCAACAGACCAGTTTACAAACATTATCAATTATAATTTTTGGAATTCATAAATTATATCAAACTGGTACATGCCTTTTAATCAATGTCAGTTACATAAAATCAATATATTGAACAGTATTTTTAAACATCATTTGTTAAGGTCCTGGCCATAGCTCTTAGGAATTTTTTTTCTATCATTTGATTTATTTTTTTATTGGCACTGAAAAAAACACTTTGGCCAAGTCAGTCACAGCAAAGAAATTAATCATGTTCCTGTGTGTATCTTTTATTAATCATATGATGTTACTAATAGGAGTTTTGCTTGGCAATATTTATGCAGGAAAGTTCATATAATTGTTGGTTAATTGACTTTCATTATTGGAGACATAAAGAGCTGGAAAGAAAGGGCTAATATTTGGGGAGTTGATTGGTGATGAGGCTTCAGTACAAATACCTAATCCACAGAAAATGCATGAAAAGATATGTACTTAGGTAATCTAGACTCCTAAAAGATTTCATGAAGGGGGAAAGAAAGACAGAAAAGTGTGTCCTGGGTTTTTGCCTTTATTGTGACCCAGGGAGGAGAAAACCTTTCCTGTGAATATTAGAGATTGATGGTTTTAAATTATATGATACTGAAAGCAGAAGTGTCCAGGGCCATTTGGAGAAGCTTACTGTACCTAGTATGTTCTGTGACTTCAGAAAATACATTTGAAATGTCACATGATAAAAAAAAAATTCAAGCCAAATGGAGTTACTAGCTAATTATGTGATACCAAAGGGCAGAAGGTCAAATAAAAGAAACAATAGGAGCCATTTGGAGAAACTGAGGATGACTTTTATCATCCAAAACTCATGGATATGGAAACCCTGCTAGTTTCATGTATGCCTAGGGCAGAGCTAAGTGGTTCAACAGGGAAACCTATGAAAAAGTCAGACAGGATGATGAGGCACCAAATATAATTTCTTTTATGCCATTAAAGGAATATTCATAGAAGTTTATATTAGTCTATTTGGTGTATAGCTTTGTTTACTTCTTTTATTTCCTTTATGCATTTCAGCCCAAATATATTATTTTTATTGAAAGTGGGATATTGATGTCTCTAAATTTTGTTGTTGAACTGTTGGTTTTTCCATTATTTCTGTCTGTTTTTGCATCATATATTTTCATGGATTTAAAAAGTAATATTTAATATATCTTCCTGGTGGATTGAACTATTTATTGTATAAAGTGTCCCTTTTTATCTCTAATAATGTTTTTACATTTTTAAAATATATTTTATATGATTTCATTATAGAAAATATAACATCTATTGCTGTTCTTTGTATAATATAAATTTTAACATTCTTTTATTTTTAATCTGTTTGTTCTTTGAACCTAAAGTGTTTCATCAGGGGACAAAAATGAAAGTAGTATTGTGTTGGTGTTTTTTTAATTCAGTCAGACAATTTCTGATTTTTAATAGGAGTGCTTAATCCATTCACATTTAATGTTATCATTGATATAACTGGATTTATATCTACCATCTTATTTCTCATTTATTACATCTTTTTAAATTTTTTATTCCTCCTTTACTACTTTCTTTTGTGTTTAGTGAATATTTTCTAATGTAACATTTAATTTCATTCATAATTTCCCTTTATTTTAGTAGGTATTTTTAATTGTTTTTATAGGGTTTACCATATACATCTTAAATTATCAGGATCAGTTTTAAATTTATGTTAGCTTTAAATATGGTAATATAAATAATGTTATTCCTGTATAGCTCAATTAATGTGAAAAGTCCAATAATATATTGTTAGAATTGTTGCTTTAATATTTTTCATACTTTCCTAATTCCTCTCTCTTGTGATGTTAATGGAAAATAATGTACACATATATTACATTTCTATATGTCATAGCTCTCAAATTATATACATATTAATTTATAGAATTGCTTTTCCAATAAATTAAGAGTATAAAGTACAAAATATGTATTAATAGCCTTATATAAATGCATAATTACCTATATTGATGCCTTTTGTTCATATAGATTTTTTTATTTTTTTTATTTTTTAAAGAATCTAGATATAGGGGCATTCCCATATATTCCACAACCTACCTCTACCATACTTTTATCCCCATTAACCACATCTTTCATTAGTGTGATACGTTTGTTACAATTGATGAAAAAAATACTCAAGCATTGCTACTAATCATGTTCTAAAGTTTATATTATGTTTTATACTTTGCACCTCACAATTTTAAAACTTTTGACAAAATGTGTAATTGCCAGTATCATTATTGCAATATCATGGAGAATAATTCCAATGTCCTCACATTACATGTATTCTTCCCTCTCCCTCCCCTCAGAACCTCTGGTGCTTCAGAATGGGACAGGTCTTAGATCCCATGGAGCAGATGGGTGAAACTGTCTTGCTTTCCGTTGTAGATAATCTCCATTTTTTAGGATAGGTATTGTCCATTGTCTTCCTTTTGTTATTGTCCTGGGTGAGTTCAGTGAACTGAGGAGTAGGTGTTGCAACTCTGCTGAGATTCAAGGCTCAATTGATATATGAAGAGACTGTAGTTTAAGTCTCTAGGATATATATTTAATGAGAATAGTGTTAATTTTAGGTTCAAATAAAAAGGGTGTAAGTGCCATAGCTAAGAAAATTATAAATGAGTCTAACTCTATTACATTAGGAAACATATATTCCAAGATAAGTCTCAGTGACAAGGTACCAAATTCCTGAGGTTGTGGGCTCTGTCTATAGTGTCTACAATTCCTCAGGAGCCTCCATGCATGAGGCACTGTTTACTGTGGCAGTCAATGAGAACCTCCTGAGATGTGACCTTCTGACCCACTTTGAAATCTCTTACCCATAAAAAATCACTTGTATTTAATTTTTTCTCCTTTCATTCAAGGTCTTTTTCCAAATGCATTTTTAGTTGACAGTTGGTAATAATCCCTTGGTGCCAAGAAGGCTTATCCCTGGGAGACAAGTTAGGCAGAAGGTAGTGAGTTTATATGCTGAGTTTGACTTAGAAAGAGACCATATTTGAACAACAAGGAGGCTTTCAGAGGTAACTGTTAAGCAATATATAACACAAGGCTATGTATCAATTCTACAACAATGAGGTTCATAACTACAGCATCAATTGAATTACCTTCTGGGATCACTTCCTAAATTTGTTAGTTTGAAAATTTTCCTTTTGAATATCTGGTAAGGCATATCTGCTAACAATAAACTATCTCAGGTTTTTTTAAATCTAGGTCTTTATTTCATATTCATATTTGAACAATAGTTTTCCTGGATATAGGATTCTTTGCTGACATTTTTTTTTTGCATTTCAGCACACTTTGAAAATAGTATCCCATTGCCTTCTGACCTCCATTGTTTCTGCTGAGAGGAAGCTAATATTCTTATTACAATTTCCTTGTAAGCAAAACAGTTTTCTTTTGCTGCTTTCAAGATTTTCTCTGTGTTTTACTTCAAAAAAAATTTTAATGATATGTCTGTGCATCTTCATGTTTATCCTGCTTGGAAATTTTTGACCTTATTCAATTTGTAGGTTACTGTTTTTCAGTAAATATGGAAATTGCCAACCATAATTTCTTCAAATAATTCTCTCTTTCTACTCTCTTGATCCTCCCATATGCATATATTGATGTGTTTAACCGTGTCCCACAATTCTTATGAGGTTGTGTTTACTCTTCTTCTTATTTCTCTATGCTCTTCAGCTTGCATATTCTATACTGATTTATCATCACATTCACTAACACTTTTTCTGCCTGTACAAATCTACCTTTGGGAACCTCTTGGGATTTTCTTTTTAATTTTAGTTAAGGCATTTTTCAATTCTAGAATTTCCATTTGTTTCTTTAAAAAAATATTTCTCTTTCTTGATGTTATCTTATTGAAGTGACATTGTCAATCATACACTGCTTAAATTATTTTGTCAAAATTATAGTTCTGTGACCACTTTTCAAAGGCTAATTTGAACTATTCTTCTGTTACATCTGACATCAGGCGACTCTCACAAGCAGTTTCAGTTCCCTACGTTTTTTCATGTGAATGGGTTTTACATTTCAGTTTTTTTGCATGCCCCATCTTTTTTGGGAAGTTGGGCATTTAAAATATTATATTGTAGCAATAATGAGTATTGCTTCCCTCTCCCACCTCCAGTGCACTCTGTAACACACAAAGGTCATGCCAAGGAAGGCTGACCAAATTCTTAGATATTCCAAAGAAAGCACATGAAGAGGACAGCAGCAGTCACACCATTTAATACTCATTTTTCAAAGCCTAATGACAGCCAGTAGGGTAGTTACCATACTGTACTGCAGGAAGAAAAAGATCATACAGTGCCAGACAGCACAAAGATGCTGTTTAACTACTGCATAGAGCAGCACGAGGGTGCACATAGCCTAGGAAATGATTAACAGTGAGGGGAGGCACGTACACAACGGTGAGAGGACACATGTGCACAACAGTGAAAAGCCACATGTACACAAGAGTGAGGGGTCACTTCTATGCAATAGTGAGGGCAACACATACACAGGTTAATGATTACTATGCCTAGGGGCCTGTGTGCACTGTAGCAGAATCTTTCAGGATGGATTGCTGGCCAATTCCACCCCACCCTTTCCAGCAATATGCACAACTAACTAATGCAAGGGGAAGTGGGCATTTCATGTACCTACACTTCACCCCAGTGCCCCTACCACCTTCTATTCTACATGCAATCTTCCAAGATACCACCTGAGCAGTTATGGAATTAGAACATTGCATACATATTTTACAATAACAATATAAAAAAAACCAGAATAATAGTGGTAACATATACATAACATTGAACATTAATGCTTGAAATTGAAATTGTACAATTTGGGGGTAACCATTTCATATTACAGATTTTTATTGTTATTTCATACAGAGAGGGGCAGATTATGACTGCCTACCAGTATATAATCAGCACTTTCATTAGTAGACAACAAAGTACCAGGTAGGGGGACTTTATTAGGAGGCTTCTATTACAATACATTTTCCCCTTCCAAATTTTTTCACTTTCCTTTAGAGACATTAAAATCAGTTTAGGCATAAGAGCAGTTTACTTAGACACACATAGATTTTCAGCGGGAATAAATTTCAGATTATTTTCATGGGTTTAAGTTTCCAAACCAGCAAGGCTACACAGGCCAGTACCATGGTCAAATGACCTCAATTTTCCCAGTTTGTATAGATTGAGGCATAGTCAACAACAAATAATTGTTACTTCCCCTTTCATGCTGTAGGGCAGCTGGCACTTTAACTTGTAATTTCAATTCCTGCATTGGTTCTGCTGTTAGTGTTTTAACTGGACCTGGGGTCACAGCCCATGGTTATGAATTTATAATTAGTCTATTGATGTAAAGATCCCTTATTGCCTTTTAACTGTTTCTTTAAAATCATTGATCTTTCCCATAAAAAGTCCAAACAATATCCTGATTCATAGTCTAAGACTGCAAGGGACAACTGGTAAATGGAGTTTTTTGGTCACTGTCAATTTGGACTGGCATCCTATATAGGGCACTCATTTTCTTGGCAGCAAATAGTAGCCAGCTGGTTACAAGAGTTCTGTTGCAGGGTCTGCAGCAGTGAAAGCGTACCTTGTCCCTTCCAAGAGTGGGAGGGGCCAAGGTAATCCACTTGCCTTTGTGCTACCAGTGTTTCTGCTTAGCCAATATGTCGCATTCAGTGATGTATTGTCACAGTCATTGGAGTGAGCATGATGGACACTCGTGGGTGATGTCCATGAGCTGTTGGTGACTAACAGCCACCTTAAACTGCTGCCATAGGGCCTGGCCACCAAGATGCTCTCTTTTCCTAGAGCTACTGTGCTGCTTCTTGGGTCTTAATGGTATGGCTCTGGATCTTTGCCAGGGCATCTGCTTCAACATTCCAGAAAAGGGTGTTAGAGGAGTTGTGAGGGACTTTAGACACAGTTACTTATCACTGCTGGCAGGTGTCCCAGATGTCCTTCCACAGATCTCTCCCCCACAGAGTGCAGCCTATGACAGTCCATTTTTCCTGTATATTTTTAGTATCTGCCATCCAACCCTAGGTAGGAATGGCAGTATCCAGAGTGACCTGTCACTATTTGGTTAATCCCTTCACTTACATCAGGGCATGTAATGCTACACATAGTTGCTTCTCTAAGGAACTATAATTAATTTTCTCCCCTTCTCACAATTCTGACTAAAACACAGAGGGTATTTGTTTAGAACACTGCCTTTGCACAAAACCCACCCAAAGGCAATATTGGTGCTGACCACCTCCAATTCACAGGGTAGTCATGGTTCACGCTCTTTACTGCTTGAGCTTGTGTTATTGCCCTCTTTACTATTTAAAAAGAAATTGGCTGAGGAGGGGGTTTCTCATTTCCATACACAACCTTTCCTGATTAACACATACAATATTTTTAATATCTGAGCTAAATGAGGGATGAAAGGTCTTCAGTACACCAACAACCACTGAAAGGCCATTATTTGTTTTGGAGCTTGTGGAATGGGAAAACATTATACTTTAACAACACTTACAAATTTTACAGAGCAGCAGGGACCTTGCAGCTTGTTCCAATTGTTTGCCCATTCTAAGCTTTTAAGATTAGATACCATTGTCTCTGATGCTTCTTTTAACTTTGAAAAGAATTGCTAGTTAACATAATATCATCAATATAACAAAATAGGTTACAGCCACAGGTTTCATCCATGCAGCCAGATCATTGTCAAGAGGCCAGGAAAGATGGTTGGGCTATGTACATAGCCTTGGAGAAGCAATGCAAAATCCACCGTTGGCTTCCCCACATGAAGGTAAATGCAAGCTGGTTTGACTTGCTTAAGGAGATACTAAAGAAAGTCTTGACATAACTGTGTACTAATTTTTTGTAACAAACTAGCAATATTTAGGACTGCTGCATGCAGCAGTGGTGTTACTTTTTTTAAGATAATTTACTGTTTTGTGTCACTACTGGTATCCTCCAATGGCCACTCTTTTCACTTTTTTTTTTTTTTTTT
>JAQZBX010040007.1:0-22825 GCA_029593785.1 Cabassous unicinctus
TCACTCCAGTAATTTGGATTAAAGCCCAACCCAGTTCAGTTGGGCCACACCTTAACTGAAGAAACATCTTCAAGAGATCTTTTTACAATGGGCCCCCAACCCACCAGAATGCAGACCAAGACCAAAAACATATCCACACTGGGGTACACAATTCAATCCACCACATTATATACAGATATGTATATTTTTTAACCCAGCAATTCTACTTCTAGGAACTTATGCTAGGAAAACACATGGGAAAATGTAAAAGACAAGGCCACATAGCAATATCTGTAAAACAAAATGTTTTGAAACTATCTAAAACATTCAGCAACAGGCAACTGATCAAATACATTATTTTATATTCATACAATTGATTACTAGGCAGCCACAAAAAAGTGATGATGTGAAGCTGCATTTACTGACATGATGTTGAGTCATGAATCAGAAATTATAATTAATTCAACTCTCTGCACCTAAGGTCTATTTTTCTTACTGATGTTTTATAGGACTTTGTGTGCAAATAAATGTACCTTAGATGCAAAGAACTAGATTAATCATATTCATTATCAGTTTGTGCTCAGCTCTCCTTAAATTACTTATTCATATAAAGCTAATAATGCATATTAGTTGTTTTGCTCTTTTTAACAAAAAGGAATTATACTCTACAAATTACTCTACAATTTGTTTTTTTCCCCTTCATTTTATGATATATCAAAGATATCACTTCAGGTCACAAATGTGAATTTAACTTATTCTTTCTAATAGCAGTACCATAAATTATTTGACCTTATTAATGGACATTCAGGTTTTCCCAGGATTTTCTTTTATATCATGACAAACAATGCCCAAAGATATTTTGATTCATATATTTTCAGACACTGATGCTTTAATTTCTGTAGAATAAAGTCCAAAGAGTGGGGTTGTCAGCTCAGCATATACTTAATTTTTTTTCTTTTTTTCAGGCGGTACCGGGGATTGAACCCAGGACCACGTACGTGGGAAGCAGGCACTCAACCACTGAGCTACATCCGCTCCCCCTTAAATTTTAATATACACTGCTAGATTACTTTCCAAAAGGGTTGTAGCAATTCATATTCCCACCAACAATTTGTGAGATTTCCTGGCATCCTCACCAGCAACACATTATTTCTCCCCTCCCCCTATGTGGTTTATATTTAGGATATTAATTAATTATATGTTGCAAATATTTTTTCTGTTTGCCTTTTAACTTTTCCCATGGCATATCTGTAGCACAAAAGGTTTAAATTTGGGGAACAGGTGTAGCTCAGTGGTTTGAACGCCTGCTTCCCATGTACAAGGTCTTGGGTCCAATCCCCGGTACCTCCTAAAATTTAAAAAAAAAGTTTAAATTTTATATGGTTAAATCTACCAATATTTTCCTTTATGATTGTTTAGCCTTTGTTTTTTGTTTTCGGTTTTTTAGGAGGTACTGGGGATTGAACCCGCGACCTCTTACATGGTGTTCTGCCATGGAAGAGGCAGAAAGTCAGAATAGTAACTAAAATAGAGCTTTATTTAGCTAAATGGAGAGTACTAACAATATGACAAAGAGAAATGGGTTAATTAGATAACATAGAGGAAAGATGAAAGTATATGTACAATCACTTACTAAAGATTAGCAATCTATATTCAACATGAATAAACAGTCAAATAATCACAATTATTGATTATTCACAGTATGATGCACTAAACCAATTAGATAGTACAAAGGAAAGAGAGAGAGTATATTTACAAACACTCACCAAACCAGGGGAAAACTCAACATTTGGTCTTTTACAAGGCTGGGAAGTCTTGTTTAATAGCCAACTAGTGTCCTGATTGGAAACAACACCTGGGTAGCATGTAAAACAACAGCCCCTTCCAGGGTACAATACAACACCAGGCCCTGGGTAAAATACACCACCAGGTTTTGGGTACAACTGGGTAAGACTTCCACTGGCAGTCCTGAGGCTGTCCCTTTTTAAGGGATTCTGAATCTCAGAACTCTTGCCAATCTTGCAACTTGTGCATGGGAAAGTTTTGACATAGCTATCTGTGTGCCTGCAGGCATGGCCTTCAAATACATCCTCCCACCGACCAGACCCCAGTTAATATTCCTTGGTGGCGTGGGAAGAAGACTCCAGGCACCGGCACATTCTTTACTGTTGGTTCAAAATTCTTAACCCATTCCTTACTTACAGTTATATTTTCATATCACATGGGAAGCAGGAGCTCAGCCACTGAGCTACACAAGCTCCCTAGTCTTTGTTTTAAAGGTTGACTATGCTGCCAATGATTAGCATTTGTAGGAATGGTTGCATAGACTAGTCTTAACAGGATTGTCCTTTCTACACTGAGCATGTGAGGTACGACCTTCAATTAGCACCTTGCCGCGACTGCCCAGAGACTGTATACTTGTGTGATTGTGACTTCTACACAAGGGGTTTTGTCCGATACCTTTGTTCAAAAAGAACAATTCCATCCTTAAAGAATTTAACTTTACTGATAAAGATATAGACTGGTATTTTAATAAATCGGTTGCACTACAGAACATACTATTTCTTGTTTTTCCAGGGAAAGATTATTAAAATAATCTTCATGGACATCTCACAAAATGTAAGTTTCTAAGTTCCATATTATTTCATCAATCCTAAACAGAATCCTTAAGTAGGTTATGCAAATCTAGGCAGCTCCAGCTTTAGATGTTTCTTCTGTTTTTGTTTTTTAATATTTAGAAATTGATTGTTTTATCTGTTTTTGATGAAAGCTTTGACAGAATTGTTACCCTATGCATTTGGTCAGATATGAGTTAATAAGAGGTTTTACAGTTTCTCCCCCTACTCCCATTATACTTTTTAAGCACAAAACCTTGGGGTTTTATCTATCTGATGAAAATGGGATGGAACGTTTTATTTCCTTTAAAATACCCAGTTTGCAAACATCTTAAAAGTCTATCATATTATGGTAAGCCTACAAACATGACTGAGTAGTTGAAAACATGCCCTTAAACACAATAGTACTCTAATATGACTGAGATTAGAGGGTGGGGCAGACGGCAATAGCATCTTGCTTAATTCCCAATTAGTGCTTAGAAGATATCAGAGAACAACCTTGGCTTTGATATTACCTTTATTCCAATTTCCAAGTCTATATTTTCAACCTTAATCTTCCTCCTAAGTTCTAGTTGTCTAAGGAAAGATTTCTGCTTAAAATCACATCACATGCAATTATGTCCTATGAAAGCAGATTATCACCATCCCCCACAATTTCCCAGTTTCTGTCAATGGTTACTCTAGGGTTTTAAATCTTACAGTCAGTCACCTTGTTGCTGCCTTTCCTACACTCTTTCAAATCCTATTGTTCTTTAACCATCTACTCATTCAACAAACGTTAGGGCACATCCATTATATTTAAGGCAATGGCACTTGTATTCCTTCCTTCCTTTCTGCTTTCACTAGTCATTTTATGACTATGTTCCAGTTGCCTCCTTGTTAGTATTCCTCTTAGAAGCTCTCCACATTTCAACACATTCTATACACTGCTGTAAGGTATATAGCCCCAAAACATCACTTTTATTGCATTACTCGTTGAATTAAGGACCTGTGGTGCTTCCTACTGCTTGAAAAATCATGTCCAGATGCCTCTGCCTGG
Source organism: Cabassous unicinctus (assembly GCA_029593785.1). NCBI lineage: Eukaryota > Metazoa > Chordata > Mammalia > Cingulata > Chlamyphoridae > Cabassous > Cabassous unicinctus. The sequence goes on from JAQZBX010040007.1 coordinate 3,634, forward strand.
CATCATCTGCCCTTGACCCACTTATAAAACTTATTTTCTACCATTTCCCAGCACCAAACCCTGGCTCCAATCATTCTGCTTTTTGTCCCTCATGTTCTCGTCTCATCTAAAATAACCTCATTTTTCCTACTTCATGTTTATGTATAACCTTATCCATCCCATTTTTTGTCTCACTTCCTCTATTAAATCTTTAGAGGCAATGCTATCTCAACATGATCATTCTCTTCTCTAAGCTTTTTTTTTCCTTTCACTATTTTTCCTTTTTACAAAAACATAATACTTCTTTCATTGTAACAAACTTAATTAAAAAATTCTTGGGGGAGCTGATGTGGCTCAGTGGTTGAGTGCCAGCTTCCCACATACGGGGTCCCGGTTTCAATCTCTAGTACCTCAGGAAAAAAAAATTCTTGGAATCACTACACAAAAATTTGTACATGAATGCTCACTGTATCATGCTTGATAATAGCAAAAGGTATAGACAATTCATATGCCCATGAACTGATAAATGAATAAATAAAATGTGACATATCCATACAATGGGATATTATTTGTCTATAGAAAGGAATTAAGTACTGATACATGCTACAACATGGCTGAACTTTGAAAACAATATGCTACCTGAAATAAGTTAATCACAAAAGCCCAGATAATGTATAATTCCATTTATATGAAATGTCTAGACTAGGTAAAATCCAGAGTCAGAATGTAGATCAGTGGCTGCCAGGGGTGGAGGGGAGAGTGGTGGAATGGGAAGTGGCTATTAATGAATATTGATTTCCTTTTGGGGTGATGAAACTATTCTAAAATTAGACAGTGGTAATGACTGCATGGCACAGTGAATATACTAGAAACACTGAAAAACATGTTAAAAGAATAAATTTTTATAGTATGTGAATTATATCTCAAAATTAGATGTTATAAAAAAAGATGGGATCTACAAACAAACTACTAGTAGTAGTAAATGAATTTAGCAAGATTGCAGAACACAAGATCAATATATAGAAAATCAATTGTATTTCTATGTAATGTGACAAACAATGGGAAGTTGAAATTACAAAGACAATACCATTCACAAAATATAACATAGTTTGGGATAAATCTGACAAAAGGTGTTAAGACATGAATACTGAAAACTACAAAACATTGTTAAGAGAAATTAAATTCTCCCTAGATTGATCTATAGCTTCAACACAATTGCAATTAAATTATCACCAGGCTTTTTTGTTCAAATTGACTAACGGATTCTGAAATTCATGTGAAAAGGCAAAGAAATGAAAAAACCTAGAGTTGTTTTTAAACACGACAAAATTGGAGGTTTAACACCTCCTGATTTCAAGACTTACTATCCCTACTGTGGCAGCATGAAGATTTTGTGGACCCTAGAAAATCATGTCCTTAGGGCTAAATGAGTTCAGTTATTAAGTAAGGACATGGGTCTTAATCCTCTTACTGGAGCCACAGATACAGAAAAAAGCTGCAGAGACAGAGAGGAAGCCAAAAGCTGAGAGAGAAGGCCCCGGGAGCCAGAAGCTGAAATAAACAGAACACAGAAGCTGAGAGGAGCCACTTTAGCCAGAAGCTGAAAGGAGCGAAGTCCAGAGGAATGGGGAGAGCTGAGCAGATGCTGCCATGTACCTGATCACCTGCAGCTGCAGCTTGGGGAGAAAGGATCTCCGATGATGCCTTGATTTGGACACTTTCACAGCCTTAGAACTGTAAGCTTTTAACCTAATAAATCCCCATTGTAAAAGCAAGCCCATTCCTTGTATATTGCTCCCAGCAGTTTTTAGCAAACAGAAATAACTACTTTTCTATATCTTCTAGGAAAAACAACCATATTAACTTTCATATTCATTTTGACCAGAATCTACGAGATGGTCTAAGGATAATCTTCTTCATAAGCTATGCTTTTCTTCGATCTGCAAGGCATTCAGTGAATGTCAAGTGACTGTTACAGAATTCTTTATCACACAACCTAGCACATACTTATTACGTATGTTCTTATATTTTGTTGCCAAGTCTTAGATTCAGAAAAAATCAGAATTGGAAGAGATGTTAGGACTCACACAATCCAGATGCTTTCAAATATCTTTAGCTGTGGAAATCTGTCTGTATTTGAAATTTTATTTGGAAACCTAATTTATAAGTGTGAGAGACCTGGAACATTTTGATAAGGCCTTGGGAGCCAGAGCTCTACCTGCTTAGTCCTCCAGGGTAGGCCCTAAGTGCCAAGAATCCTTAAGGTACCAAGAAACACTGTCGGAACTAGTGATCTAGTTCCATCCACTCATTTTCTAGAAAGAGAAGCCAAAGCAAGTCCACAAGGCAAGTTAGCTGCAGAATCAGATCACCTGATTCCGAGTTTAATCTTTTCCAATATACCATTGCTTTTTAAATAGACACCATGTTCTCCAATTACATGAACAATGTCTTATACCTCTGTGCTTCCTACACAGGCCACAGATACACACACAGTATAACAGTGCTTAATACATGTTTTGTAATTGAACAATTGACACATACCTGCTATTCTATAGAAAAAGGCCAGATTACCACCTGTGGCAGTTTGAGATTATTTTATGAATTCCAAGAAGAGAAAGATTATGTTTTTGAAGTAATCTATTCCTGTGGTTATGATACCCTTTGCATTAAATTCCCTTGAGGGTCCTTTAATCAGATTACTTGATAGGATCAATTTAGGGCTTTTGATTGTACTTCTTCTGTGAGGTGTGAGCCGGCTGGGTCTCCAGCCTCTGGCTGAGTCTGATATAAACAGAGACACAGAGATAGACACAGACAGATACAGATAAAGGAAGCTGCCATATTTGATCCTACCATGTGAGGGAAAGGAGAAGCTCAAAGAGCTGAGACCCAGGGAGAGATGAGCCATATGCCTGATAGCTTGCAGCTGAACTTGGGAAGAAATCGGAGCAGCAGAGCCAGAGAAAGGAGGCTCGGTAAGAGACAAACCCTATGCCTGGTTGTCCACTGCTGAGCTCTGGGATCGCCTGACATCTTGCTTCAACATGTGGCAGCTGACTTTGGTGAGAAAGCCCCTCTTATGGTATAATGAGTTGGACTTTTCACAGCCTTGGAACTGTAAGCTTTTACCCCAAATAAATCCCCTTTATAAAAGCCAACCCATTTCTGGTACTTTGTATCGGCAGCCCTTTGGCAAACTAAAACACCACGCAAAATTAATTATATGCAGAAAAAGCCATGCATGCTTTTCTTAAAAGAAGCAAAAGGTCATTTCAGTCTCCATACCTAGCCTCCAGAGCTGGCACCAGGGACACCGACCAATACCAATAAGAGGAAGCTTAAGAAGGTTAAACAATAAAGCACAGCTGGTCATATAATGGACTTAAAATCAAAAGCAGGACTAGGACCTAGAGTGAAGAAACTTCTTCCTTGCCAGAGAAATTAATGTGGTAAACAGTTGGGGGCAGGGGAAGCTGACTATTTCCAAGCTTTAACAAGAAGATAAAAGACATGAGGAAATAATAAGCAGTAAATCTGTAGTGCAGGAGCAAACACAAGGACATGTTTTTCTTTTTTCCAAAATATATTTTTACTGGTAGGCAGTAATATTTGCACAGTTTTACCCTATTTGGTTGTCCTTTCCATCATTATAAAGGAACTGTGTACTGGAGGGACAGAATGAGACATTCAGAGAGAAATCCGTCATGTCACAGAGCAGGGGACACCCGTGGAAGCTCTGGGGGTGAGAATGAGCTCCTGAATTCGGGTACATGCCTTCGCCCCTGGGCTGAGTTGACAAAAAGGTAAGCATCCCTTCATCCAGGAACTAGAGCACAGTACTATTAGAATTGATGTTTATAATGATGATTGCGAGGTGACTTTCCAAACATTTTTCACATTTATTCTCTCATTTTATCCTCATGACATCCCTGTCATTTGACAGATAAGGAAACTAGGCTCAGCAGGATAGGAAATTGAAGGATTTTAAGTGATGTCTACAAGGTCTCATAGTTAACAAGTGGCAGAGTTGAAACAGGAACCTTGAACTTCTGGCTTTCAGGCCATCATTCTACTAGACTTTACTTTCCACTAAACTAGATAAAATAGCATCAAAGGCCCTCTATTGTCCCCTTTTAAAAAAAATTATTTATTCATTTATTTATTCCCCTACCCCCACCCCACCCCCCAAGATGGCTCCCTTGTCTGTCTTCTCACTGTGTCTGCTCGGAAACTGAACCCAGGACCTCCCATGTGGGAGGTCTTATTTCTTTAAGGAAACCACATTCTTGGGTGGTAAAGGGTGTCATCAAATACTTTTATTCATGAACATATACCAGTGTCCAGCACCATCTGGCACAGAGTAGGTTCTCAAGGGAATCAATTATTTAAACAATAGCCAGTTTGAAAAGTAATTTCAACAACATCTTGCTTAATAAGACTATTAGGGAATAGAAGATTTTTTGAGTTAACAAAAGTATGTCCCTCACAGAATGTTTAGTATATTTAATGGAATCTTTTCTTAAATAGATTTCATGAACTTTTTATCTTAACAGAATATACAGAACATAATTTAACCTGTTTTTGCTTAATCAGAATCATCAGAAGGAAATTTCTTGCACCATACTGCTCTGGGGACACCAAGAAATGGAGGCTAATTGAGCCAACACAAAAGAGCCTAAAAAACTAATTTCATAGTTCTTGTATCTGTTTGTCTCCTTCTTTGTCCCCAGCAGCCATTCTACAGTAGAATACCAGGAGTAGAAGGTAATCTAAATCAACCACCAATCTCATTCCCAGATCCAAAAATATATGCTCATATACAATATGTCTCCTCTAGGGCAGGTATAGTCTTAGATTCAATGATGATTATTAAGTCATGGTTTCTGTCCCTAAGAAACATAAGTCCATCCTTGGTAGAAGTACTAATGTTCCCACTTTTTATAGCTCTACATTTTGCTACTTTGCTATCAACACAAAAGGAAACAGTTCATCAGCAGTAAGAACACATGCTTTCCATAGTCAGGACCTTGCCTTACAATGATAATAGCTTTAAGCTGTGATTTCCAATAATGCTTTCTATCTAAACACAGAGAATTCCTTGTATAATACAGTAACATCTCAAAGGATTATTTTGTAATGACTAATGTTCTGATCTTGAAATACTTCATAAAGGTTCCAGAGGACTTAAAGTAGACTTCAATATGATACTCCTGCTGGATGCACATGTCATTCCTCTCTGTTTCACAATGATGATCTAAAAAAAGAGTCCTAAATATTTCTACCTAATAAAACATGGTAAACCAAACTCTAATATTTTTCCCTTATAAGAACAATTTAATCACCCCAAGACTTAAAATTAAATGTAATACAAAGAATAAGGAATAATGGGGAAAGGGAAAGATGGAAGCAGGATAGAAGAAGGGAGAAATAAACCAAAGAGAGGTAATAAGACAAAGGTTCAGGGAGGCAGAGGGAGATGGAGGCAAGAGAAAAGAAAATTTCAAGATGAGAAAGACAAAGAAGAGGAAACGAGAAGATCTCAAATAAGGATACCTTTATTCACAAAATGACAATGTTGAAAGAAGACCACAAATGAAGAGGTCTTCACCTAATCTCATCATAAGAATAAGGGTGTGAAAAGCCTAACATGAAGTCTGGAGGCATGGAAAACACCAATTTTTAAACATTTTTACTGCCCTAAGCCTCACTCTCCAACACCCAACCCTTTCTAGATCTGATACCAACTGGCTACATCTGAATTCCCAGCTTCAGGGCAAAGGAGGCAGTTAGGGCATCTGCTGCCAGGAGCCCCATACTAGAGATTAGTGCTGGAAAAGCTGGATTGAAGCCAAAAGTGAATATGTAATTAGATGGAACTTGAAACTGAAGAATAAACAGAATTAAATAAGTGGAAGTTTTAGCCAACACAACAGAAACCAATCAGATGAATAAAAAACGGGAATAGAGCAGGTTAAGCCATCACTATTGGCACATAACTTGATGAAAAATCCAAGAGATCCAACTGCAAAACTACTACTACAGAAGAGAATTTAGTAAATCTGATTGAGTATGAATCAATGGCTATCATAAACAAACAGAAGATGAAATGGCTAAAATTATAATAGCAAAAACAATGAAGTATTCAGAATAAACTTAATAAGAAGTATGAAGGAGATACATAAAGAAAATTTCAAGATGTTCCTAAAGAACACAAAAGTGACCAAATGGAAAGGCATGCCACAGTCTTGGACAGGAAACTCAACATCACAAAGATGTCATTACCCCTAACTTAACCTACAAGTCAAATGCAATTAAATAATAATAATAATTAAAAAAAAAAACAACAGTGAGGAAAGCTCTGAAAAATAAAAGAAATATGGGGAAAGTAACCTACCAGATTAAAATGTTTTATAGACCTGCAATAATTAAAACAGTGTGAAACTATTGCACGAACAGACAGATCAATGGAACAGAATAGAAAAATCAGAAACAGACCCAAAATACATTTGGGAATTTAATATATGACAAAAATGAGGACATATGGACCATTCAATAAATGTTGTTGGGACAGGTGGATAGCTGGATAGCCAACTGAAAAAGATAAAGTTGGAACCATACTCATACCAGGATAAACTCTAAATGGAGTAAAGATTAAAATGTTAAAAACAAAACCATTAAAGTTTCCTGACAACCTGACAGTATCTGCCCCTGATGGAAGAACATACCACCTGTGAAGTAGTCTTGGAAAAAAATGTCTAATCTAAATCTGATTTAGCCTCAAACCAACTACCAATTTACAGAAAATACAGAGGTTGGAAGAACATATAAACTACATGCAGGGATGCAATCAGCAAAATCCAGACTGTGCGTGACTCTCCAAGGACAAACTCACATAAAATATATATATACACACATACATACATACATATAAAAAGGAAGAAAGATGAAAAAGGAAAAAAGAGACAGAAGGGGACTCCACAGATTAAAAGAGACTTAAAGACACATTACCTTAGTCTAGGTACTCATCTCTTGCCTGCTGTCAGTTTCTTCAGGAACTTCCTTCTATCAGGAGCCTTTTTGACAGTTATCACAAGATTAAGTCCTGAAGCTTTTCTTTTCTATTTTAAACTTAATAGGTTCCTTAATTTTTCAATAGGTAATGAATTTACATAGGTCAAAAATCAAAAAGTTTAAAAAGGTTTAAGTGAAGGTATAAAGTGAAATCTTCCTACTCCATTACTCATGTCTATTTGTCATTTTATGTGACTCTCTAGAGATTTTTTTTCAGGCATTTACAAGAAAATCTGAATCTATATTCTTTTTTTCTCCTGATTAACAAATATGTATGCCAGACATACTGTTCTTATTTATTTATTTATTTTTTCCTGGATTATTGCAATAGTTTCCAAGTTTACTTTACATACTGTAGTCCTACACCTTCTAATCCAAACTTCATGTGGCTGAAGGGGTGATCATTCGTAAACTCAGATCTGATCATGCATAAAAAATGTTCAGCTTCTCCCTTGTACCTAAGGGTCAAGTCCAATAACATTCACCATCTTTCATAATCTAGTCCTAACCTACACCATTTCCAGGTGTTTGCCCTAATTGCTCCTCCCTACAAATCCTAAACCCAAGCACATTAGACTACTTTTGCTCATGTTTACCCTACTGCCTGGAACTTCCTTTTCACTTCTCCATCTAGTAAGTTTTTACTTCCTACCGTCCTTCAAGGTCCAGCTAAAGTGCTAAATCCTTTAAGAAGTTTGCACTAACTTCCCCATGCAGAACTGTAAGATACCATGCTACCCTAATAGAGCTAATGTCCTCTTCCACTATGATCACAGGGTCCTTTGTTCAAACCTTTGTAACATAGTACATGTTACAGTATACTAACCTCATCTCTTCCCCCAGACTCCTGAGTTCAAAGAACAGGATTCCATAAAGAATATCCAAAGCTAGGCTTGCAAAAAATGTACCCGTTCACTCAAATGAATTGATTGGCCTATCTTCATTCCAGATGGCTCATGAAATCAACATTCTGTATTACTTATACAGTACACCAAGAGCTGCAGTGAGGCTTGTACCCTTCTTCCAATAGGCTTTAGCAGACTATCTGACTCCTTCAAATAAGAGCATGTTACCCTCAGCCACATATCAACTAAAACCCCAATGTCCCATTTCTAACTTAGCATAATGAAGGTCAAATAACTTATTTATGGAGAGCCAAGAGTCGGTCACAGAATCAGAGACTAGAAATCACAAGTCCTCCTAATTAGATGCCTGTGTTAAGGGATATTTGAGCTTACGGGAAAGTAGGTGTATTTAACCGTAGAAATACACTCTATCTGTGATAAGGATATAGATGTGGCATTGATCAAGTTGTTGGAGTAGAGGAGGCAGTGCAATCAGCACCCCCAGCTCAATGGCCTGCCTATTGTACCTATAGGTAGGTTTCTGTGTGATTCCAACCCTCATTTTCTTTCTTGCATTCAAATATAATCTTTGATCTCCTTTCTCATATCTCTTTAAATCTAATTTCCCCAGTTAGTTTCCTCATTCTAACTCCTTGCAGTGTTATCATACCATAAGCCTCAGTGCAGCGAATAATCATTTGTTTTCACATTTTGTGTTGAATCTCTTACCCAACATCTTTTACTACGTTACCAAATCCATAAATCTGAGTACTGACCTAAAGCACTGCTACCTGACTCTTCTGCGTTATACAGTAACCCTGGAATCACAGAACTTTGATCTGGAAGGTATCTGAGAGATCCTCTAATGACCCAATGTCCATACTGTACAGCTGGTAAAGAGAGGAAAAGAAAGGTGAGTTTACTTGCCCAAGATCACATCAGTTAACTGCAGAACCCCGACCAGGGTCTGTTTTCCTAACATCTGGTTCACTGTTATTTCTAGCACATCAAACTAAAATCTCCATTCCTTTCATTTTATTTCCTGAATCTTAGACATTAGCTCCAAATTTCTGTGACATAACAAACTTGGTCTAGCACACCACAGTCCTCAAATGAAGGAACTTCCTGATTCCAGATTCAAATTCCTTCTTGCCTTAGGGAGAAGAAGGGAAAGAAAGAGGAGAACTGGGTGTAAGGAGAGTCTCATCTGATTCGTCTTCATTTCTTCCTACCAGTTAGAAAGTAGTAAGGTGACCTGCCGTTATTGATTCTTTCATAACATCCCACATTTAGTGAGCTGAATTCAGGGCAGTGAAGGTCAAAAGGCAGAGCAGGCGCTGCTGCAACAACTTGGACAAATATCAGGAAAGATGGTAGATTTAATTGCTTTGTGCTATGGCCCCAAATAAAGGAAGGAACAGTATCATTATAAAATGAATAATTACTGTGAGAGTCTTCCTGAAATCATCCAAAAGCCTTCTAAGGCATAAACGATCCACAGCTATCCTAAGAAAAAAGTGGACAATTGAGGAGCAACAGAGGTCTCTAATAACCCTCAGCCAGTCACCGCCAGGTCAACAGAGTAACTACCTGTATAGAGTTTAGTTACTGCAGAAAATAAATCCAAGGGTTTAGCCACTTCAGCATAATTTACATATTTATGCAAAGGCCAATTTTAAATGACACTTCTCCCCAAATACCACATTGTCACTTTTGCTGAACCAGAGCACAGAAAAAAATGGTCACAGACACACATGCACACACACACACATGTCCCTGCATTTGGTCTGGAATAACGCAAGTTCCCACAGTTGCTGGGACTATGATTCCAACTGATTCCTGTCAGTTTAGCAGAAGAGATTGGAACAGCTGCATCTTCAATACACACCATTGTCTCAAAAAGATGCAGAGAGTGAATTACAATTAAATTACAGGGCTGTCAAAAAGGGTTATAATTAGAGCATTCACCACATTTACATGGCCAGATATACACAAAAGGAACTAAAAGCTGAAGGGGGGAAAAAACAACAACCCATATCACTTACCTCAGCTGGAAATTTGGTTGAGGAAAGGGAGGAAGATGAGTTAGTTAGCATGCAAATAGCCCATCTATTATAACAACAATGCTTTGTGCTTCCCGAGGCTCTTCCAATCCAGAAGTTGAAGGCACTTTTAGACTACATCTGCCGGCAAAACATCTCTTTTACAATTTGGAAAAAGGAGGCCCAGCAAGGTTGCCATGACTCACCCACAATTAGAAAGGAACAAGGGAGGAGCTGGGGCTAGAACCACTGGCAAGCGCGACTCCTGCCAGTAGGCTGAACAAGGAACACACAATCAGGACATCCAGCTCTGGCCCCTTATTTGCTCTCATCTATATGAGCATATTAATTCATCCAGCAGTTATTTATCACGCAGCTATTTGGGAGGCTTAAAAATGGTCCTGTATTTCTCCTACCAAAATGACACAAGGTAAAGGAAAGGAAGAAAAATCCTCAACTGCCATTTACACTAGTCAATTCTGCTTCTAACAATAACACATTTAGAGCCACCAGAAGAATGGTACAATTTACTTAGTCACCTTCCACCTCGGCATCTGAAAGGTAAAATGAGGATGGTGATGCTTATGCAGTGAGCAAACTCTTTGAACACACACACACACACACAAAGCTAAATAGGTCACCATACATGATTTCAATCAAGCAATCAACAAATATCTCTTACACACTCGCTACGTGAAAGACATTGTGCTAGAGACTATCAGGGATGGAGAGGTATAAGATTTAGACTTTCCCAAGAGCTCATCATCTCATTGAAGAGAAAAGATATACATAAAGACAAAGAAAAACAAGGTACAGTGAAACAAGGAAATGTGGAAGAGTTTCCAAAGAAAATATTCAAAGAAAATAAAATATTCAAAGAAGATCAAAGGAAGGTAGTGCATATATGGCATGAAAAACTACTAATTCAGTCATATACACAAATTCAGACCAAGGAGGAAAAGTACCCTGACTCTTACCAATTTGTTTCTCACCCTTTCTTCCCTGATCACAGATAATGGTGGTTTTCTTATCTCTTTCAGGCCTACCTGAGTGATCTCCTATAAGTTTATTTCAAATTAACCTTTATTCAAATTAACCTTCCTTTCCACTAGTCAGTGGTAGAAGTAATTATTTCCATTACACAGAGCCTCCCCTTCTGCCGACCCCCCCCCAATGGTTGCAGTTCCACCCTCCAATTTAAATCCTTGCTTGGTGGCAATGGGGTGAATCACTGGGGAAAAAAGAAAATATTCTGTTACAGTGATAAAATCTATGACTGTACAGGAGTTCTCTGATTCAGACTAAGGATAGCAAATACCTGCCACTATTCTCGTATGCTGCACCCAGGGCAGATATCACTTATTGATTGTGGGGACCCAGGCCCCTAGAAGTCCTCAGCATGTAGCTGCCTGTGTGACCCAGGCATAAGTTAAAGGTTAACAACCCTCCCCAGAGAGGAGAGAACGCATAGATGGTACCATAAACTATAATCTTCCCAGAGCAGTAAACGTCCTTGGTAAACGTCCTTCCTATGAACGTAATGTAAACATCACCAAACCCCATGTGCATCATCATGGGGCCCTAGCAGGAACTCTATACCCTTTGGAATAGCCTTGTGACCCCTTATATCACCACTCATTTTCCCATCTCTTTGTGGAGCACTAACTTCATTCATTCTTTGACCAGCTGCCATGAAAGATTCTCTCTTGTCCGTAAGTCCCAATAAAGCTTAGGCCTGACTAAATGCCAGGTGTGTTCTTTGGTCTTGCAGCCTCACCAACTCGTGCCTTTCAGGAGTTGGGTTGTAACAATTGGTGAGCCACAGCCAGGAGACCGAAGGACCACAGGCAGTAGTGGGCATGAGCTCAGGGAAAGGAGAATCCACAGGGGAAATCCCGGGTTGACCTATAACGTCCATGTGGGAAAGGGTGATGGCTGCCCTCCAGGACTAGTGGGGACCACCGAGAGAATATGAGGATGCCCAAAAAGCTCCAGCAGGTATGTTGGCTGTGCTACAGCAGACAGCAGAGCAGCTGTACTTAAATAAGGAAAAGGAGACTGCCAGACAGTGACAGGTACAGTATGGCCCATTAGAAGACTTGCAGGTGACTACCGAGGCAGAACAAACAGCAAAGTCCTCTGCGTGCTGCTTAAAAGGAAAGTTAGTCAGAAACGGATAAGTCGTAGCACAGGCAGAGATAAAGATTCCTTAACCGATGGCCTCTGTAGAGTTATTGCAAAACTGTATAAACTGGAAGAGCTTAATGGAATGTTATTTTGACAATGTTTTAAGTTTTATTCACATTTTATTCTGATCAGAATTTTTATCAAGATGTTAAAAAGAAATTTCATTTTGAATCAATAGCTTACTCCTGAACTTTGAGTCTAAGTGAAGTCCTGATCAGTAATCCAGAATATATAAGTGTTAAATGTCTGACTGTCTAAACTGCTAAATTAGTGCTTAGCTGCATTTATACTGGTCAAGTATTCCTAACTGGTTACTAATAAAAGCATTTCCATGAGCTTGCATATACAGGCAACACTGATTCCAGAGGAGATTGTAAAAGCGTAAGAATCAGAGACGTGAAATGATGGAGGGCTTGGACACAGCCATACCAAAGGAGTAAGAATTATGAGTCCAGTTAGTAAGCTTTATGTTTCTGTTGGTGTGTCTTTTGTGTTTGTTTGTTCAGTGTATATTTTCATACCTCTGGATAGTAATATCAAATTAACAAATTAAAATTCTTAAAAGAGCTCTATTTCAATGGCCAAAAATTAAATACGCCGCTTATATTGGTATATGAATACTCCTGGAGTCCAAATTAGAAAAGCCAAGTGGGATAAAAAGTCACATAAAATCTGAATTAAGAAAGGGAGAGAAACTAAAAAGTTTATCCTGAATTCTCCCAAATCTTTTTATAGCCTATCTTACCCCCAGATCATCTCCTAACCTTGACTGAATTCCAGTAAAACTGATTTAGGAAACTAAGAGGGTGGGCTGGGTGTGGAAAGATAGGGGAGATGTGAGTTTAGCCTAGAATTCTGTCTACTAGGCCTGGAAATTAAAATGATAGGGACAGAAGGGATATTACAGAATAAACCTAGTTTTGTATAATCTGTCCTGTAATTCCCCAGTTAAATTTTAACATCTTTTGAGATGACACTAATAATCCAATGGCCAGATTTCAGTAAGTAAAGAAAAAGTCCTTGAAACCTATGGAAAAATTTTTCTAAATTATGATTTAAAAAAATTAAACAGAACTTGGCAGTTAAGCAAAAACTTAAAACCTTGCTTTTAAGCTTATTCACATTTTAGAATTTTATTAAAATTCTAAATTAAACCTGTGGAAGAAGGAAGAAAGAACATTTCTTGTCTAAACTGTAATTGTTCCAATTTTATTTAGTTTGAGTATAATCTCCCTAGAATTATATGGATACTAATAAAATAAAGTAGTATTAAGTCATTAAATCTTTAAGATGATGAAAATTATAAGTTTTTGGCTAATGAAATAATTACAAACCTCTATTAAAAATTGTTTTTGCCTAAACTGAAATGAATAGGCTTTTTTTTTTGTTTCTTTGTTTTCCACAGAACAGAATGAGGGATATGAGACTTAAATGGATATAGAAAGAAATAAAAGGTTTGTGGAAGTGAATTCATAGTGAAGTAGGCTAGTTATGGAATCAATAGATGGGTCTGGAACCTGGCAGTAAAACCGCCACCATTAACACATGGGCATTGGTACCCCCAAGATGGCTGCTGGAAGACCCTTGCGAGACTCCCCCATTGAGAATGAGAATTCCTCCAGAAGCCAGGAGAAGCCCCGTATATTCTCCAAGGGACTTATCATTGGGCCCTTCTGGGGGATTAATGGGTGGGGTAATCAATCAAAGCAGCGAACAGCTGGGACTCTTCTCCTGTCATTAGCAAAGGGGCAGAATATTTAATGGTTCAAAAAGCAAGCGCATCCCCTATATTTTCAATGTAATATTTACGTAATCTAAAGCTCCTTTAAAAATAAAGAAAAAAATAAAACAAATATAAGGTAAAAAAAAAAAACAAAACAAAAAAAAAAAACCAAGCAAGCACAAAGGCCAAATTGGCCCTGCTCTTGCCTTTTTCTCCCTCTCTTGCCTTTTGACCCCTGCTCCTGCTTTCTACCCCCTATTCTGGCCTTCTTCACCCCCCACCTGGAATAACATTCAAGTAAAACCTGGATTTATCATCTATAATGGGGAATTGTAGTCTGTAAATCAGCCCTCTTTATCACTCTTCAGCCCCTTCCTCTCTACCTGGGACCCATGATCTGTTATTTTCTCTCATTTCTCTTCTCACCATTTCTTAATAAATTACTGGCCTAACTAAGCCAGCTTGCTCTGAAATTCATTTGTTGTAGCTTAGCCAAGAACCTAGAGAAAATCCGGCTACAATAGTTAATGCTGACTAAAGTTTGATACGTTTGTTTAAGGGAATGTGTTTTGTCCTAAGATAAGATGAGATGAGATAAGGCTGGTTTTCATAAAATCAGGGTGAAATATGTAAGACAAGGCTTGAATGAATATAGAAAGTTGTAGAAGGTAGCATTAAGTAAGGGCATGTGTTTTGTAAAGGTGAAATTCGTCTTGAGATGAAGTAACTATAGTCTATGTGGTTATAGTTGGTTATAGGAAGTTTGCAAAAGCATTTTCTAAACTGAATTATTTAAATGACTAATTCCAGGAAGCCATTATTAAATAGAAACTTAAATTGATGTTGATGATAAAAGTAAATTCATAACAGAGAAACCTGTCAGAGGCCACTTCAATCTGCATATTAAAGTGGTTGTAGGGGGAATATAATCTTGATTCCATTAGGAATCTTAGATTTTCATAAAATAATGGATAAAGTAGTTTTTCCTGTACTGCTAAAGTAAAATACCTGTTAATTAATGTAATAATGGTAAAGGTATAGAAGTAAAAAGTAAAGTACTAAAAATAATTATCCATTAAATATGTCATAAACTGCATTGAAAGTATTTAGAAAGTGTATAAAAATTAGGAGAGAGATATCAGTATTGTCAAACTCTCTTGTGCATTTAAAACCAGGCATCTAGTACCCTGCATGGTGCCTCTCCATTTGAGTTATTGGCTTGGTTGGTCACTTTGACTGCTAAAATAATAAAGGATCTACCACATCTGTGGACATGGCTCCTGAAGTGGATGGAAAGTAGGTTGCAGTTTCAGACTTCTGCAGCAGCCAGTGATGGCTCGATAAGGCCAGATTTACAATGGACATTGCCTCCAGGCTGGCTCTGTTTCATAGTGCTGAAGGGTGCTGTGCACAAGGCTAGTGAAACACTGGAGCTTCCCTCCAAAGGCCAATGGTGCTGCAGCATACCATGTGTGAAGGACATACCAAGTGGAGCAATCATTACCAGAGTCATGTGAGTAGAACTTAAACATAATTTACATTATGGCCTGCTCCCACGGAGAGACAACATGTATGGTATTGCAAACCTGGAGCTTAGATCTATTAACAGAAGCTCAAAGAGGACCTTGTGCATTGGTTAGTATTACGTACTGCACCTATATACCTGATGAATATGATAGTATCTTCTAATCTAGATCATATGCAGAAGGATATTGAACATATTAAAAGTCTTTGTAAACTTAATTCACTTTCTAAGTAATTAATGAATGTGCCTATAAGATAAAAGAATGGCTCTCTTAAGTATTGTCTTTTTTGTTTGTTTGTTTGCCATATGCTTATCTTGTTGTTGCTTATGTTGTCTTTGTGAGTTTGTCTAGGACAGTGCCTCTCCTCATAATTCTCCTAGCAGTCCTAGTCATAACCACTGCTGTGGGAACTGGGGGTGGCAGTTTCCTAGACAGCATTTGAAACTTACAAAATGAAGCCCATCAGATTTGGGATGATGCAGCCTCTGGAGGCACCTGGCCTTTCTCATTCCCATGGTCCAGTATGTCATGGTTGGCCCCCTTTTTGGACCTGCTTACCACCATTTTCTTTATCCTTTTAGTAAGATCATGTATCTTCAAAATTCTAAGTTTATTTCTTCCAGAATCAATGCCTTCCAGAATAAGTTATTAGTCATGCAGGGATTTCATCCAGTTCCAAGCATGGAGCCAACCTCAACAGAATAGCCAGAGAGTTTCAGAACTGTCAGATAGGGAACTTCTGCTCTTAACCAGCAGGAAGCAGCTACAGAAGAATGACTATTGCCCTTCAGCTTCTCCTTAAGAATAAAGGTGTGAACTCTCTGAGGGGGTAGTGGAGGCAGGTTAGTATAGGAAACAGTGAAGGTGGCTTGTCAGAACAAAGCTTGCCAAAGACTCTGGCCACAAGGTCCAGTTTGAAATTCCCAGACTACTTTTTTTATCTACTAATGGAAGTGTTGCTTGTATCCTCCTTAGACCAGCATGCTCTGTCCCTTATTGTTCCCCATAAACATCTTTCTTTTTGTCCATAGTGCCCAAGCCAATATCTTTCTACAGTAGGCTTCGGCAGTAACTCATGCCCACAATTAGACCCAAGGTTGGGTTTGCACAAATCTGTCATCTTTGGGTGCTACTGGCCTTCCTTGGACCATAACTTCTGCAAATTGGACAACACGGAACACCTTGCTGGCATGGCAGAATATGACCCATTGACAAGTTTGGAACAAGACCGTCTCATTTAAGACTGAGATTCAGCTGCTGTCTTTCAATAGGACTTGTAATTATATATTTTCCCTTGTAAGAGAATGGGTGAATAAGCCCAGGCCTTTATTAGGATATGCTTTATATAATGGTTTAGGATGGTTAATAGCTGAGTCTGTCACTCCAGATTGCATCGCCCCTGTCTACATGGAATGACAAGAGGGAACCTGTGATGTGGGGTGGTTACTCCCTGAGTTGTGTAATTTTACTATCAAGGCTAGATATAAAGTGTGCCCCTGGTAGTTCTACCTATTGGCCATTTTTGTGGAACTGCATTTGTCACTGAAAGACACGTCATGGCTTTAGCTATTGTCTATTACACTGTTGCTGTGGAATGTGGATGCAATGCTTGTCCTGTGGTCAATGTAGGCCGCTACGTGGGGGTGGATTTTGGGGACTCAGGCCCCTCTAAGTCCTGAGCTTGTAGCCGCCTGTGTGACATAGGCATAAGTTAAAGGTTAACATTCTCTCCCAGAGGGGAGAGAATGCATTGATGATATCACAAACTATAATCTTCCCCAAACAGTAAGTGTCCTTGATAAATGTCCTTCCTATGGGTGTAGTGAAAATATCACCAAACCCCATGTGGGCTAACATGGGACCTTAGCAGGAACTCTGTTCTCATACCCTATGCAATGTCCTTGTTATCCCTTATATCACCCCTAATTTTCCTGTCTCTTTGTGGAGTGCTAACTTCATTCTTTGACTGGCTCTCTTTTGTCTGTAAGTCCCAATAAAGTTTATGCCTGGCTAAATGCCAGGTGTGTCCTTTGGTCTCACGGCCTCACCAAAGGACACACTCCCTCACTTCAGGAGTTGGGGTGTAACATTGATCATGTAATTCTCTTCCTGCTGAGCACAAATAGAGCCCTCACAATCCCTCTTAACACAGCACCACAGGCAGCCAATGGCAAGTGAAAAAGCTAACTTGTGCTATGGAAGCCATTTGCAAAAAAGTTAGATATTTGTGTCTAACTTTTTATTAAGCTCATGACTTCACACACCATTATGTGCTCAGGGTTCAAAAGGTGATGAGCAGAACATGATCTGAAAGATAAATGTATTAGAGACTGACAGCTGTCTGCCAGTATCCATTCTCCCTTTCCTCAACAATGTTAGATCCCATGATTTTTAAGTGAGTACCTGGCCATCCACTATAAAGTTTACATGCCTAAATTCTTGCTAGTGGGATATAGGCAACTTTCAGTATGTGTGCTTCAGGGGAGGACATATGCTGCTTTCTCTTTCCCTTCCTCCATCTCAGTGTCCAGAACATAGACATGGTGGCAAGCCATCGTGGACCACGTGGGTGAAGAACACACCCTAGGGATGACCAAGCAACAAGAGAGAAGGACTTAGGTCCCAGATGTCCATATGGCATTACCATGTTGTCCCTGAACCATCTACTTATGATCTGCTACTAGAGAGAAATAAACGTCTATCTTATTCAAAACCCGTTAATTTGGGTCCCTGCTCTTCACAGTAAAGCTTATATCCTATATAATAAAATAGGCACATATAAATTCACACTAACCTAGATCCAACTCTTTTATCAGAAACAAAGAAATGTGCAAGAGTGAAAGGATGTTTTCAAATGAAAATCAAAGAGAATATTCTTCTAGTCTGCCTTAAATATTTTTGATGGCAAGAGTCACATATTCCTATAAATTCTGGATTGATTTACAGAAAAGGTGAGCAAGCACATGTGTACACACATTATCTTTGTATGTAAATCTGTTCACACAGAATATCTCTAAGTTCACAGGTATAATACTGAGCCAGTGAGATTACTGAAATCTGTTAAAAAACCACAGCCTATGAATTGTGGCCATTCAATTAAAGAAGGATCTTCTTGTTGGAAACAAATCTAAGGATCCAGTCAAGTAAATACAAGAAAGTATTTTTTTCTATAACGGGTATTGGACTTTTTAAAAAAAATGTGCTTTCTATTTTATTTTATTTTTTGGTTTATTGCTCCGCCCCCATCATTGTTTGTGCTCGCTGTCTGCTTGTCTTTTTGAGGAACCAGGAATCAAACCTGGGACCTCCCATGTGGAAGAGGCACTCAATTGCTTGAGCCATCTCAGCTCCCTGGTTCATTGCATCTCTCATCGTCTTTCCTCTTTGTGTCTCTTTGTCGTGTCATCTTGCTGCATTAGCCGTGCCTGCCTGTCACCCCAGCTTGCCTTCTCTAGGAGGCCCCAGAAACCGAACTCAGGACCTTCCATGTGGTAGGTGGGAACTCAATCACTTGAGCCATATCTGCTTCCCGGTATTGGACTTTTAACTCCCAGCCCTCTTGCCAATACACACATACACATACAAACACAGATGCACCCAGGGCTCATGTGTCCTCACATGTTTGTGCAAACACACTCAACACAAACTAAATATTTACACAAGTTATAAAAGTTCAGAAAAACTCATGGAGCCTTAATAGTCTGTATTGGATGATTGCAGTTTTTTTTTTTTTTTTTTTTTTTTAAGATTTATTTATTTATTTATCCCCCTTGCTGCTTGTGCTCGCTGTGTCCATTTTGCTTGCATTTTTCTGTG
>JAQZBX010040008.1:0-22825 GCA_029593785.1 Cabassous unicinctus
TTATTTATTTATTTATCCCCCCCTTGCTGCTTGTGTTTGCTGTGTCCATTCGCTGTGTGTTTCTTCCGTGTCTGCTTATCTCCCCCTTGCTGTGAGGTCCTGCTGCATCAGCCCACCGCGCCACGCGGGCCGGCCTGCTCTCACAAGGAGGCCCCGGGAAGCGAACCCGGGGCCTCCCGCATGGTAAACGGGGGCTCTATCGATTGAGCCACACCCGCTTCCCCACAATGGACTATTACTCTGCTTTTAAAAAAAAGAATGAAGTTCTGATATGGGTGACAACATGAATGGACTTTGAAGACATTGTGTTGAGTGAAATAAGCCAGACATATAAAGACAAATATTGTATGGCCTCACTTATAATGAAATAATTAGAATATGCAAATTTATAGAGGCTGGAACTAGAACAGAGGTCACCAGGGGACAGGGTGGGGGTAGGGAATGGGGAGTTATTCCATAGTTGTAGAACTTCTGTTTAGAGTGATGAGAATGTTTTGGTAAGACATGGTGGTGATGGTAGAAAAACACTGTGAATTTAACACCACTGAATTGTATATTTGAAAGTGGTTAAAATGGGAAATTTTAAAAAATGATTTATTTATTTACTTTTATCCATTTTTAATCACCCCCCCCTCCCCGTTTTTGCTGTTTTTGTGTCCATTCGGTGGGTAATTCTTTCTTCTGTTTCCTGCCCTCTCTTCTCATCGTTCTCCTCTGGGAGCCTCCGATGTGGGAGAGAGGCGTCCTACCACCTGCGCCACCTTAGTTTCTGGTTTTTCGGCACTTCTCATCTTGGCTAACCCCTGTCACTCTCCTGTTACATCATCATCTTGCTGCATGGCTCAGCGGGGCCTGACGGCGTGCCTGCTTGCGGCACCTCGTGGCCTGTGCGCCTTCTATATTTTTCTTTATTTTACCAGGAGGTCCCGGGGATCGGACCCAGGTCCCTCCATATGGGAGATGGACACCCAACCAGTTGACCCACATCTGGCCCTAAAATGGGAAATTTTAACATATATTTGTGTTACCAGAATAAAAATTTAAAAAAATAAATAAAACTGTACAATCCAAAGCGGTGTACCCAAATATAAACTAAATATTATAGTTAATAGTGTAATTTAATAATATTGTTTCAACATTTGTAACAAAGGTACCAAACTGATGCAAAGAATTAAGAATAGGGTGTTTTTGAGGGGCAGTGGTATATGGGAACACCATTTTTCTGTAAAACTACAACTTTGTGACCAGTCTTGGTAGGACTGTAAGTCAAGGTATCCTGACCCAAGGTGGTGAAAGTGATATTGGCTAGGCCATGGTCTACTCTTAAGTAGACGGACAAAGTGGTTGAAAAGCCAAGTTGGAGTGGTTTTGTTACAGCGACATCTGGACAAGATGGTCCAGGGGCTTTGCTGCCCCTTACTCACGGAGCTGCTGGGGTTCCTCTCTGCCTCTGCCTTGAGCTGCTTCATAACTTCTCAATAAACTTACATTCTTCTCCAGCAAGAGGAGGCATCAGTTGTTGTTAATCAAATAACTCTAATTGAAACAGAAAGGTTATACATGCCAAGACCAGAAGCGTGAAAGGACAAGCCCATGTATAGAAGATGAGGTCCGAGGAAAGCAGTGAGGCTGTAGGGAAGGGAGTGCAGATGTAGGGAAGAGAAACAAAGATGGAGAGGTTGAAGGGGAAATTCTGATTGAATATCTTGTATAAGTTTCTCAAGAGCTGACAAGCCCAAGACATCAGAGAATTCTGTTCCTCACTCACATCCCTATCTTTGTTTTTGAAGAAGAGGATAATAATGTCTAAAGAACGTTAAGTAACTCACTCAAGCATTTAGTTGCTGGAGCTGGAGCTGGGCCTAAACTTTGAGTGCCAGAAGAGTAGATCCATTCTACCACAATCGCTTTCCTCCTCTTTTGATGGAAATGCAAATGAGGGAAAATAATTTTGGTCTTCCGAAATAGATATTACAATTAAAAAAAAAAAAAAAAGAAATAGTATCTATACCTGGTTAATGCTAAGAATAGTTCAATGTCAGAAAATTTAATGATGTAATTCACCACATGAAAAACACAACAAAAGAGGAGCATCTCCTTTGATTCAGAAAAAAACCATTTAATAAAATTCAACATCTCTGATTAAATATAAAATGTTTCTTGGAAAGCAGGCATAGGGAACTTCCTTCACTTGCTAATTACTACCTATCAGTGACAAAGAAAAGGCACTATACTTAAAAAAAAATGTAGAGCATGTCCTTTAAGGTTAAGAACTTATTATAGATTCCAGCTGTCACTAATACTTTTCAATGTGCACATAACAATGTACAACTCAGTAAGAAAAGCAAAGGAAATAAGAAATGTAAAGTTTGGAAAGGAAGAGTCAAAGTGTAATTAGATTCAGATGATAGTATGATATACCAAGGATATCAAAGGCAAGCAGCAGAAAAGCTGTGGAAACTAATTAGAAAATGTAAACAAAATTTCTGTCTACATGCTCAATATATACAATTAATAGTGTCCATCTATAATAACAACCAACCATAAAATGTAAAAGAAAATGAGACCACATATAGCATTATCAAAAAACTCCAAAAAGTAGCTGAGTTAATTTAATAAAGAATAGACACGCACTTTAAGATGATAACTTTGTGAAGTTGAATTTCCCCAATTTCTTTTATTAATTCAATGCAATTTTATTCAAAATTTCAGTGGGGGTTTTGAAGGCACTTGGCAAAATGTCTTAAAAGTATAGCACAAATTAAGATTATATTGTAAAATGTGAACACAATTGAAGGCTTGCCTTATCACCTATTAGGAAGTAGTACAGGACACTTCTGCTTCCAACCAAGATGGAGTATCAGGGACTGGACTTACTCTCTTGTCTGAAATAACTAAAAATAGAGACGGGGTTTTCAGACCTTGGAAATAGGTGCTGCAGGACTGTGATCACTGAGAGATGGGAAACAAAGTGAGCCCTATGATTGCCTCACTTACTGCCCAGAGAGAGTCTCCATTCCACAGTCTTGAAAGGAGAACGTGAGTGGAGCCTGCTGGACTCCCAGAGTTGAGCAGACAGAGCTGGAAGGCTGGGATCAACATGACTTGAGTGTGCCATACACACAACTGGAGAGGAGACAAATGTTCAGAGAATGCCCCAGAGCTCTGCAGAGGGTCCCCTCCCTAGGAGTCTTCAGCTGAGTCCTGATAAGCACATGCATGGGGGTGCATTTCAGGAAGCCTGGGAAAGACCCCCCTGAAAGGACAAGAGGGAACAGTTCTCTGGCTCACACAGGACCAGTAAGGCATCACAAGTCAATGGGTCAACAACTGCTTGCTTAGTGAAATGTGTAAGGGAAGGTTAAATTGGAATCCCTTCTGCAACTATATATGCCAGTAAATTTCAAATAGATTCAAAGGTAATGCAAAGCTCATGGATTAAAATATCTATGACTTTGTGGTTTAGAAGGATTTTTTCAATAAATATAAAAAAGGAAAAACAAAATTTTAATGAAAAATGTTAAGGATTTGAATACAAGGAAAGTTTTCTATTGGGTAAAGAGTATCATAAGGAAGTAAGCAACTGGAGAAAATATTTTCAATGACCTAAATGTAATAGAAATACTATACTGAATATAAAGCACCGTCTACACATCAAGAAAAATAATGGCTAATAAATATAAGTTGAGATTTTCAACTACGTAAAAGTAAAAGGTACATGTTTTTACAATGGTCAAAACACATTGACACATATTTTATTTTTTAGCTATTAAATTTATTTATTTTAAATAAATATATTTTCAAATATAATTAAGTTTAAAGGCAAAATGCATTTATAGGCTATTTTTGCTTTATATAATTCTATTTTTCTTCTTGCTCCTCAGCCTGACTCATTTCAATTGTTTTGTGTTCAAGTCCACTGTTTGTTTTGTCTGCCAGTTTCAAACTACTTTTGGAACCCTCCTGGGATTTTTTTTCCTTTCAGTTATTGTGGATTTCAACTCCAGTAGTTCTTTTTGGTTCTTTTTTAAAATTCCTGTCTCTTTAATGAGATTCCATATTTTTCATTCATTGTTTTCCTGATTTTCTTTAGTTCTTTCTCTGTATTCTTCTTCATCTCTGTAGGCATACGGAAGATCATTTTTTAAAGTCTTTGTCTAGTATGTCCACACCCTGGTCTTTTTTTTGTTGATATTTTCTGGATTTTTATCCTCTTCTTTGGGACAGCCATTTCCTGTTGCTTTGTTTGTCATGTAATCTTTTGTTGCACACTGTACATTTCAATATTTTAAAATTTAGTTCTGAGATTTATACTCTGAGATGTCTGTTTCTTGAGTTTATACCTAGCTAGTGATATGACAAGAGATTTTCTTGAGTGTCAGGAGTTAAAAAATCAAGCAAGTCTAACGGAAAAAAAAACACAAACCAAAAACCAAAACCCAAAACAAAACCAAAAACCCACACCTTTCACAGTCTTTGCAAACTGGCTTTGCATTGGCTCATGCTCCCCTTCAGCCCTCCTTTCAAGAAGGTCAGCCCAAGGCAAATGCAAAGTACAGGGTCCTCCCTATTTTTGGCCTGTGTCTTGTCCTGGGCTTGTGCTTGCTAGTGGCCTTAGGAGGCCTCCTGTTCACAGGACTGTCAATGTTCTCTCTGCTCCCCAGGGAAACAGACCTTCTTCTGGGTGTTCCTCTGCAGGACTGAAAGCAGCTAAGCTCTTGTCCAGGCCAGCCAACTCAATTGCTCCTTACTCTGTTTTCCTTGTCTCAAGCTGCTTTTGCCTTGAGGGCAAATTCTGATGGAGGGGCACACTGGAAAGGAGTTTCCCAAGTCAGTCTTTCCCCACCAAAGCAAGGCCAGGGACCCACAAAAGGAGCACCAAGAGACTCCAAGTTGCCTTGGGGAGGGGATGAGGCAGGGGCCAGTAGGGTTCCTGGAGCTTCCCCTATGGCTCCCCAAGGCTGTGCTTTCTTGTCTCAGCATCTGCCCAGTAAATCAGCCCTTCAACTGTCCTCTGCAGCTATGAGGAATCAAACTGTCTTTACATCTCCTCTTCTGTCTTTGTCCAGGATGGGTTGAAACACTGGCCATCCCCATAGGACCAGGCTCCTAGGGATCTGAAATAACTAATCAAAAGCAGTGATCAGCACTCAGACAAAGCATATCCTTGGATCTTGGAGAACTGGGTTCTTATATCCTACTCTGGCACCAGAAAGCTGCACCAGTACCCCACTGCTGCCTGCCACAAGGTTGGGGGATGAGGGTCCACTGCACCTAGAGTACAATTCACTGATATTTACCACAATTTACCAGCCTTTTCCTCTCATTCTTCCCTGAATGCTACACAGAGTCCTACTGGACTCCAGAGTTTTGAAGTAGTGATTCAGATTGTTCCTGGCTGTTGGACAGTTGTTCTGGTGGAGGGACGAATTCCTGGAGCTTCCTACTCCATTATCTTCCAACAAACCTCTCCAGATAATGTTTTTTTTTTGCTTCCACATATTTGACCCACCATGCTGGATAAGTGGAAAGGCCTGGTGGTCAAAGTCAAATGATCTAGATTCTTCTCCTTATTGGCTGTATAAATAAAGATAAGTCATTGAATCACTGTGAAGTTCAGTTTACTCTTCTGTGAAGTAGCAATGTCAAGGCTTTTTTGACAGCCTCAGAGTTGTTGTGAGGACTGTTTTTACACCTGAGATCATGTGAGGCACATGATTTACAAACTACAAAATGCTACACTCCATTGAGAGGCAGTTCTACTGTTAATTTTTTGCCCTTGTGAACTAAGGTAAATCATTTAAACTCTAAGCCTGAGTGTCTTCCTAAAGGCTAGAAAGATTTATAGCAAAACAAATATTCTCTAGGTTATGGGGATCCATTGATTGTTAGAGTACATATATTTTCCCCCAATTTTCTTTGTGGAACATGTATTATTTTTGCAATCATAAAGAAACTGAAAGTGTTATTAAAAATAATTAGTGAAGGTTTACTGGTGTAGGTGATTTGTGCTCCCATTTCGGTGACCTGGTCTGTTCAGTCTTGATAAGGAAATTGTTTCTCCAAGGAGCACTTTCATTTATATATTGCACAGATCTATGTGAAAGGAAAGAGGTTATCACTGAACGCAAGTGTGTTTATCCACAAAATGGTTTTAACCACCTTAGCAGCACAGAGCCATGAACAATTGAAAAAAAATGTCAAGGATCTATGCTAGGGCATATTTTATAACCATTTACATGTGTATAATGATTTATCTGTTCAAAAGCAATTTCATGTCAATTAACTTGTGGTATATTTGCTATTGTTTTTTAATGTAGTCAGGGAAGGTATTAATATTGTTATTTTGTTCTTAGTGTTGCTATTTTTCTTGGGAAACAAAGGTTCAGAAAAAATTAATTGCCCCAAATCACAAAGCTGTAAAAAAAAACAAAGCATGATCTAAAACCCAGGAGATTTGCTCAAGATCAGAAAATAGATGGTGTAAAGCTGAATTTGAGCACAGGTCTGAGAGCAAAGCAGATACTGGTGTATGAAGCCATGTTGCCTTCTGTATACAAAGCAAGTTATCATATTGCTATTTTAATGAGAATTAATCAACTCATGCCTTTTCATTCTTGTGTTATGTCTGTATGTATGTGTATATATATATGTATGTATGTACATATGTGGGAGAGAGAGAGAGAGAAAGAGAGAGAGAGAAAAAGAGAGATTCAGTATTAGGAACTGGCTCACATTATGTGGACTGGCAAGCCCAGACTCCACAGGGCAGGCTGCAAGCTAGAAATTGTGATAAAGGTGATGCTGAAGTGCTTAGTAAGAATTCCTCAGAGGAAGCTACCTAGGTAGAAATTCTGACAAGAGTGAATGCTGAAGTTGAGGCAGAAATTCTTCCTGTGATCTCGCAAATCCTCAAATCCTCAGTTCTGACTTTTAAGACCTCCAACAGATTGGATGAGAAGATTCCACACATTGCTGAGGGCAATCTCCTTTGTTGATTGTAGATGCAATCAGTTGATTATAGATACAAATCCCATCTACAAAATACCCTCACAGTAACAAGCATGCCAGTGCTTTACCAAACAACTGGACACCATAACCTAGTCAAGTTGATGCATGAATTTAACCATAACCACTCTTCATTTCAACATGGCTCTCTGGTTTTCTGAATCCCTTCTGTAGTTAAGTATTACATTACGTTATTATCAATTTTGTTCCCAGATAAGGACCTCATCTTCCAGACTATAGTATAATAAGGCAAAGAACATTGAACATATTGCCTTGGCCTAGAGGAAAGATCTAGTTCTGTTGCTTACTGACTGTGTTCAAAAATTGCTTAATACTGTCAAGTAACTACTGTAAGCCACAGTTTCCTAGTATGTAAATTCTGTGAATCAGCATATCTTCTGCCCACATCACAGGTTTATAGCAAGGACAAATGTAGATAGTAAATGTTTAAGTATGTAAACTGTAGTTTTTATGAAAATTCATATTCAATTCATTTACAGTAATACCACATTTACCAAAATTCACTTACTACAATAATAATACTCACTAAGTAGTCTCATTCAGGCCATTGAGCTTGTTTGATTTACCTCTATTATCTCGCATACATTGTCTTCTGCATAACAACACTGATAGGTGGATAAAATATTCCCCACTTTGAAGAAGAGGGAACTGAGTTGATTAAATAATTTTCCCAAGGTTACACAATGTGTCAATAAAATATTTTCCTTCTCTTGTGATTACCTAACTTATATTACTAAAGATACAGAAACTAACTCCACCATGGTTGGGGTGGGGGGCGGGGAGCAGAATATGGCAACAAATGGTATTCCAACCTTGATAATTTCAGAGAAACAATGAGATTTAATTATAGCGCTGGGACACCATGCCAGCATACTGTTTCTCTCAGATATGGGAGGGAGATGAAATAACCACCAGTCTTTGAAGCCAAGGGCTGGCCAACTTGACCAAGCTGAGGAATTAGTTATTTGCTAGGGGCATCAACAAAGGATTTTCATCACGGCTGCTCAACATTTTATTCCCAGTATTCATTCATTATCTCAGCTACGAGTCACCAATGTTTACAGTATTTAGTCATTAATTCATCTGCATGGGAAATTTGTCCTTTAGGGGGGTCTTTTAAAGGACATAGTATTAATTTTAATCATAGCATTAATATAATTTGGATTTTGTTTTTCTTCACATGTCACTCATTCATTCATTTATTGAGTAAATATTTATTGAGCATCAATTACATGTAAAATACTTTATTCAAAGACCATGAATAAAGATATGGAACATCAAGGGATGATTTATAGCCAAGGATTTAGCACTGTTTTTTTTCCCTGCCCTGTGCTCAGGAATCAAAAACACCTCATCTGTGACTGACAGAGGAAAATATAATGCCAACAATCCCAGCCTCTGAACACAGATTCCAAATCTTATAATTTTAGCCATGAAATCAGTGATTCCCAAGTCACTGGTCCATGAACCAGTGACAACTGAGCATAATATTCTGGGCAGGATATTAAAATTAAAAATTTCTGTCCCACATTTATAACCAAAGAGTTTGAATTAGTAAGTCTGGAATGGGACCCAGAAATCTTTATATTTTTTATTGCTGGTGATCCTGATGCAGTCAGTTTGTGATCCACTGACTATATTAATACTAATTTTTTGAGAAAATGATACAAGTTTTGGATCCTCCTCCATTCGTGTATATGCATTTTTGTAAAATATAAACTTTAAATATAATTTCAGAGGAATAATGAAGTTCCCACAGCCCACTTATGTATCCATTATTATCACATAAAGAACTCTTGATCGAGACACATTCTCTCATTATCAGCCTTTAGAAGTCATCCTGGCACAGGAGGGGCATCACTAATATCAGAGGAAATAAAAGAAACTGAGGTCAAGAGAAGCTGAGACTCTGCCAATAAACTCGGCAACTGCATATTGGGAGTTATTTTTGCTAGTGGACCTCCTTACATTCTTTTTGTGAGAAAGGCTTCCTCAGGTTGATCAAAAAAAATATTGGGTATTTTTGATTAAGGTCATCATGTTGAAGAAATAAATAAAATGATAAAAAAGCTTCAGCGGAATTTAAAGGAGTGCTAAAATCTCACTGGATGTAGGGGTGCATGGTTTATGAGTGCTCTTGTTTTGCTCTCCTGAGTTGGAGGGTTCAGGATTCAAGTTAGGACACAGGATGCAGACATTAATTAGGCATTTAGTGGATGTTCTAGAGAGTGGCATAGGCTATGGGTAGGATGTCAGTTGACTCTACGTCGGTTGCATTTTCTCAGTTCTTGATTCAGGTCAGGGGAATACAAAGAGTGCAAGACAAAAAGAATAGGCTTGGCATGACAATTTAACACCTGAAATATGATACATGAGAATTTAAGGTATTAGCAACTGAACTTGTCGGACTCTCCTGTGCTCTGACACCTTAAGCTTCCCAATAGTAAGTTTAAATGCTTATCCCAGACACACACACTGACAGAAACTGGTTGGGAAAAGTGTGTGGTTTTTCTTACGAGTGAGGAATTCAGCTAAAATAAGTTGTCACACCAAGTGAGGATTAATTATACTGAGACAGTAGATGTTATCGGTATTCACTTCCAAGACATTCTTACTTAGTCATACTTGCTTTAAGTAGGTTGTTTTCAAATTCTTGTCCCCGGAGCCCTGAAGGTTCAGAGGAAGTACATTAGAAAGGGTGGGGTGGGGTGAGGTGGCATGGGAGGAAGAAGGGGGAGACTCAGAGGGCCCCCTGTTCCCATAGTGCAGTTCCACCTTTCTCTGCTTCAAATGTTGAGGTTTTGCATGATATTTGGCTTGAAAAGAAAAACTCTGCTATTGTTTTTTAGTATGGAAATTACTATTTAAGTAATAATTTCTTAAAAATTTTAATCAAATCATGTTCAAAATCTCCCTATGCAATTCTAATATAAAGCTATAATTCATTCATACTTCCTTGAAGAACCCTACATATCCCAGGCATGTAATCTGGATGGGGCCCCACTACCATCTAGAGCCAAAGTTCATGGAGCAATAGTCTCACATGGGTGTGCCATTGCAGTGAAACCCCAAAATAAAGGTGTATGTAGTGTCATGCTCTTCAAGGCCCATTCTGGAGGAAAGTACCTCAAGGGATTTTCTAATTGTGGGGAAAATGACCAATGCCCATCAGGGGATGGCCTCTCCAGAAGCAGCATGTAACAATGGGAATATTAGGCTGGAATCGGACAGACTTAGTTTCAAATCACAGCTCTACCATGGGCTTGCTCTTGTGATCCTGCGCAAGGCCATTGAACCTCTGAGCTTCCATCTTTTAATCTGCATAATAAGGATAAAAATCCCCACTTTTTAAAGTGGATGTGAGAATTAAATGGGCCAGTACAGGTACCCAGAGACTCCATAAATAATCTAGAGTCCCTTAGAACTTCATGGAGAGGTGAGGACTATGCATTGGACTCTAGTGACAACTATACATTGGGAACTCCTCCTGACCAGCTTGGACAGGAGACGATGAGTCCAACCAATGGCTTCAGGAAGATACATGAACCACCCCAAGGTGAGAGGACTGACTTCCACATTGCTTTCTGAGGTCTCAAAACCAAGCATTCCTGAGTTTGAGGACCACATTCACCAAGACCTCTAGCCTCTGTGAACCCTGAGGCATATTTGCTTAGTAAGCAGAGTTGTTGCTTTTTTTAAATCTTTGCAAAAAAAAAACATGATCCAGTTAAAGAAATTAGCTTTTAAAAAAAATCCTAAATGTATAAAAGGAGGGGGGATGATTTTCCCCATTCTCTATACAATGCTTTTTATCTAGAGGACATCAGAATTCATATCAATAAGGATTCCAAGAAGAATATAAAACATTTTGGGATTCAAAGGAGACCCAGATACATGATGGAAGCACCAGGGAGGCATGAATGCAAGTTAATTACCACAATGGGGACTGCTGTAATTACCCTGCCATTTCATTTCCTTGAACACATTTCGCAACAGTAGATGAGGTTTTTTGTTTGTTTGTTTGTTTTTTAAATCTGGTGGATGACTAAAATGACCAAGACTCTCTTACTGGAATAATACTAGCAATTTGCATATGAATTTTAATGGTTTGAGAATTCCAAGGTGGCAT
The DNA here is from genome assembly GCA_029593785.1 of Cabassous unicinctus. Classification (NCBI taxonomy): domain Eukaryota; kingdom Metazoa; phylum Chordata; class Mammalia; order Cingulata; family Chlamyphoridae; genus Cabassous; species Cabassous unicinctus. The sequence continues at coordinate 11,159 of JAQZBX010040008.1, forward strand.
TTGTATGAAAATAGTTATAGTTTTCTGCTTTGATTCCTCTTTTGACAATTGCCTACCCCTTTCCATAAATGTCTACCACACAATTCTCAGGCAAAGAAAAATAATGTCTTTTTTTTTTTTCCCTTTCATAGCAGTCTATGCTTTCCAAATATAAGGGAAATACTGATCATACAGTATTTTTATTGCCATTTTAATTTCTGAATCATGCTATGAACTTGAAGTACCATGAGGCAGGAATGTCATTATTTACCTTCTGTCTCTAGTGCCTGGCATTGTTTATCTTTTTAATTTTAGCCCTTCTGGTAGGTATGTACTGGTATCATATTGTGGGTTTTATGTGAATTTCCCCATGAGTAATGATGTTGAGCACCATTTCATTTGCTTAGTGGTGATTTGGAAATCCTGCTTATGCAGTGTCTGTTCTTTTGCTCATTTTTCTTATGGGTATGTGAATTTTCTTACTGATTTGTAGGAGTTGCTAATATATTCAGGATATGAGTCATTATATATGCAAATATATGTTGTATTAGTATAATATATATTCTAAACATTATATATGAGTTTTTTTCATATATATGAAACACATATCTTTTCCTAGTCACTCATTTTTTAAAAGCCTTCATTAAATGAAAAATTACCCATTGCCTTTCTAGTATGTTCCAGGGAATAATGCTAGTTCTGGAGATTAAAAAAGGCTTATTCTACAAGTTGTTTATATGTGTTTACAAGAAAAGAAATTTAGTGAATTTGGGGACAACTAATGGCTACTTGGGAAGAATGATGGTGGGTTTCCTGCCTCTGAAACTGGTAATTTCTCACATAAATATTCTGAACTACAAAGTTATTTTATAGCATGTCTTTAGGATGGAATATTGTTCATTATTTCAGACATCAGGGTGAGAGGATTTTCACATTTAAGTAACTCTAAAAATATAAGTAAGAAATACATCTTTTAATTATGTATTGGGGGATACACATATTCTAGGCAGTTGGTAAACAAAGAAAATTGCTCTTTCAAAATAAAATTTATGATGAGTAAGATGTTTATTCATTAAATAGCTTTCGGCACTCTTTGGTCTCTATTCTTACAGGAATTCCCAAGCTTTTTTCCCCATGAATTTCTATTAGTACTATTGAACTTTTTCTTTCAAGTCTATTTCATTATTAGTTTATCCTATAAAAATAGAATGGCGTTTGCTTTCTTAGTTTGATGTATTTACCCATATGAACATTATAGGAGCAGCACATTCATGGGGGCAAATAAATGATTGTTAACTGATGTATCTGTTTCCCCCGAGATGAAAGAGCGATATCTAGGAGAAGTAGTATTAGAAGTCAAAGCCTCTTTCACTGAACTAATTAATTAATTCATTAACCTACCCTTCTTTTCACTTAGTCAATCAATCAATAAGTCATTCAGTCAGTCTGTCAACAATCTTTATTAGCTTAAATTTGTGGAAGGCCCTGTACTGTGCACAGAAGTAAAGCAGGTAGGCTCCTTCCCCTCAGAGTCCATATAGTGTAGCATTGGAGAGAAGCGATATAACTAAAATAAAATGTAGAAAAGTATGTGTCACAAGCAATCTATTGATAAAAGGCCATGGCTATTCAAACTCATGGGAATAGGGTGCCGTGGACTTCTCCCGTGAAGGACTGGGACATGAAAAGAGGCAGGGCATAGAACAGTCTATACTTAAACTGCTCAATATGGTAGCCTTAGCTGTCTGTGTACATTTAAATTAAAATTACTTAGAATGAAAGAAAATTAAAAATTCAGTTCCTCAGTTTCACTAGCCACATTTCTAGGGCTTACACAATAGCCTCTATGGCTAGTGGCCATATTGGATGCCACAGATACAGAATATTTCATTTATCACGGAATGTTCAAACAAAAAGTCTACACAAAGAAGCATGGAAGACACTCTGGCATAGGAAATTGGACAGTCTATCTGGAAAAGATTACATGTTTCAGTTTATCTGAATTTAGGTATCTTGAAGGTAAATGACTTGAGACAACCATAAGAAAATCTAACAGTTGGAACCAGTCCATGGAGGCAATGGAGACCGGGCTTTTATTTCGTTTTTAAAAAATGAGTAAAGTGATCAGAAACATACATTAAGAATTTGAGAATGATAGCAATCAAGGGTGGTTTAAAGAGGGAAAACTACTTAGGGGCTAGTTCAAGAGGCAGTTGCTCCACATCTGAAATAGATTCATAGCAGGGGAATTAAGGGTTTATATGCGTATCATTCATTCAACAAGTATTTATTTATTCCAGCACTTTCCAGACAGGCGATACAACAATTAAAAAAAAATTATTGTATACATTTTAGTGAAATAAGTTGGCTAGAGTTTAAATTCATTAACTACACATATTTCTTACAACAAACTTTGGAGGTGGGTATTTTTGGTTCTCATTTTATAGATGACATTACCACAGTTTCCAAAACTACATAATAGTTATAATAGTAAAGTAATAATTTATTGTTATAGCTATATTATATATATATGTAATATTATCAACACCATCCTAAGTGTTTTACAAGTCTCATTTAATATTTAAGATATATTTAATATTCTTAACAGCCTTATGAGTAAAAGATTAGTGTTTCTATCTTCTCTTAAGAGATGAGAAAACTTAGCCTTTATGTTTTTACATATTGTGTTCAGGTTCATCCTATAACAAAAGAGAAGAATCAGGATCTGAACACAGTCTGATGGCAGAGGCCACACTAAAAAGGAATGCAGTGCACAAAGATCAATTTGGTTCCAAAGCCCATGCTCCTATTTAGAAAGGAGAAAGCATAATATAAGTGAATTCATAAGTGACTGGATGGCTGTGGAATACGAATGGAAGGGAAGAATTAGATGTCGAGGTAACAGTACCATTCATTTAGGGATATGCAGTTCCCATTGTCATGTAGATAATCATCATTGTCCTCACCGCATTAGGATAATGAAAACGGTTGGTGTCTTCCATATTAATTAATCCTAAATGCAGAGGGCAGAGAAGAAGCAAAAATGGAAACACTTCCCAGAGATAGTGTGAGAGAATTGGATTTGAGGAAGAATTCCCTGGTAACTGCACTGATTGAAATGGGAGTTTTCAATACATCATGCAGAAGATGACAGAAACTCAGGGCTCTTGTAAGGTCATGCCTGGAATTAAAACTCTTTAAACTCACAAAGGAGACACTTGTAACTGATTGGCAGTTTGCTTCTTTAGTGAATGATTGACCCACCTAATCAAAGGCAAGTGGTTCAAAATTCAGCACCCTCCACTCTGATTCCCAAGGCTTCCCAAGAGTCGGAACTGATATGTGATGCACACAAATTGGGATGTTTGCTCAGCCAAGCCCCGGCTGCTCTTGGTTCAGCCTTCTGTTATTTGTTGCTGATACATGCCCAAGCCTGAAGTCTCAGAGTCTGTCTCTGCCCACCTTTTCTTCTCCTCTAAGAAACATTTCATCAAATCCCATGTGCTTAACACCCTTCAGAGAGTTAATTCCCTCACAAGCTTTGCTGCCTCCCCTTTAATTCATTCCACCATCCTTTCTTGCTTAACTTCTCTCTCCTGCTTGAATTCCCTCAAAGGCCACCTCATCTGGTCTACAAGTTCCCCTTCTCCCTGCTACATTGCAATCCATTATCCAGGTTGCCCTGGATTAGCCTTTGTAAAATGCAGATCTGATAAATCCTGCGGTTAAAAGTCTTTACTAGATCCCATTATCCTTGTCATTTTCCAAGTTCCTTTACATAGTTACAAGGGCCTCTGACCTGATCTTTTTCTCATCTATTGGCATTCCACTCTCTCTGAGATCTCTCCTGGAACAGTGATCCTCAAAACATATCATGCTTCTCAGAAACATATTCATACCCCATACTTGTGAAAAGAGCAATATGAACTAAAAAATGTACTTCGTGTGTTTTGGGCTTTTCCCTCACATATAACTTGCTATTCCTAATTCTAATCTCAGAAGACACCTAACTGGGTTTCACCTTGGGAACCAAAACCAAGCCTTGACTTCTGAAAGGCACAAGCTCTGCTTGTGGATTGATGCTGAGCAAAATACAGACAACCTAAATGGGCAAAAATGCCAGAGGTAAATAGAAGCATAAAGTTCCCCAGGAGGAGCAAAGGTTAGGGGGAGGGTTTGGGCTCATGGGCCTTGGGTTGCTGCAGGGATTTGAGCAAATTTTACCTAGGTCTTTAATGCAAGAGTATCCCCCCCCACTGACATTTGGGTAGCATCAGTTATTTCTATATCCTCAAGGTTTGCTGTGATCTAAGCCACCTCTAGAGGATAGGAAAGAAGTTCAGGCCAATGTTCTAGCTTAGCCCAAAGACCAGAGCGGTGGGAGTGCACGTGCCAGTGTCCACGTATCACCTCTTTCAAAACCCCTGATCAGTGCAACAGTAAGAAACAGTCATTGACTCTGAATCACAGAGTTCTGGAAAAGCCTGGGAGGCTGTGCGTCTTTGCCATTCTGACTTTCCAAGGATGTTTAACAAAGTAAGACGCTGCATATGGAGTTAAAAAGAATGTTGCATTTAGTTCTAAAATAAGGCAATTAGGACCCTGGAGCTTTCCCTCATGAAGAGACAGTGTGAGATAGCGGAAAGAGCCTGAGGATTGCAGAACGACAGCCCACCACCCTGCAGAGTGACACCCATGAAGGTCTGGGGTCATACCCTCTCCCTCTTTTATTCCCTCCACTCTTGCCCCACCACTCCACTGGCATGACCGTATATTTCAGTCTGTTTATGGGTGTGACCAAATTTGCTAATTATGACTCTGGTTGGAGGAACCTCTTCTGATGTAAATCCAGCTGTGTGACTGGAACTGTCATTTGGCATCCCTGTCCTCAGATATCTCATTTATGCAATGGAAGTGTTGGACAGATGGTTTAAAAACATCTTCTCTAGGCTTATGACTTATTGTGTGAGGATTTGTATTCCTTAAAATCCACTCCCTTTAGAGCTTTGACTTTCGAGGATTTGAGTATGAGGGAATGATTTGCTCCATATGCAGCACGTCACAGGCTTGGATTTCTCCTCAGTAGCTTTCGATTGTGTTCAAATGGCCAGAAGAGAAATGCTGCAGTATATTTATAAACTAGTGACCAATGTGACATTAAACAGTTAAGATGCAACACTGTGCCAGAAATGATAGCTGAATATTCATTAGATAGAACATTTTTATCTCAAAATTATACCAGTAAAAATGTTCAGAATGCTTTAGTTTGTGATCGTTAACCATAAATTGTAGCTACAAAATATGGCTCAGTTTTTAGCTGGTTTGAACAACGGCCAGGTCCTTTCTCTCATATGCATTTATTTTTCAATATTATTAAACTTCCATACACATCCTCCATAGTTAACAGAACTTTGCTTGGTGAAGGGAAGAACTTTCCAAGAACTAATCTCACCTTCACGCAAACTTTCTTTTGGTCTTGGATTTTGGAAGTTTTACGTAGTAATGAGATTCTTGTCAATTCGAGATAATTTTCTGGGGTAGAAGTGCAAAGGGAAAGAGCATTTATTAAGCATTCGATCTGAACCTACTGCAGCACCTAGCTCACAGGTGTTCACTGAGAGTTTGTTAAAGGCAAGAATGAATGAACAGACACATGGTAAAGGCACTCTGCAGACCTGCTCCTGTTTAATGCCCGCTACAGTCCTCCAAGATTAAATTTGTAGCACTCACACCATAGTTAAGGAAAATAAAGTGCCTAACCTCCTACAATTGGTAAGTGGTGGAGCAAGAATTTGAATGGATACAAAGCTTATTTTGAAGGGGTAAAAGTAGATCTTTACAAGGCTTCCTCATGATATAGATGTATGAATGGCTTTGTTTTTACTTACCTGGGAAGCATTATATGCCTGTAGATAATATGGTAGAGGGTAAAGCATATAGGGTTTGGAACTAGAGAGATAAGTCTGACTCCTACCTTTGCTCTCTAGTAGCCATGTAAATTTGGGTAAGTTTATTAACATCAAGGCTCCTTTTCCTTGCCGACAAAATTACCAGAAGAGTTCTTCTAAGGATTATAGATAATGTGAGGATCCTCACACATCCTAATGAATCCTGGTGTTAAAAAAAATTACAGCTATTATTATTGCCATAGGTGTAGATTAGATATGTCTTCAACAATTGCCTCAATTATACAAACATTTGAATAGTTCAGTATCATTTCAACTTCTAAAAAAGTGAATTAACACACACATTCTTCTGGAACCTCTAATGAGCAAGTGGGGAGTGAAAGTTTTGACACTAAAAAGTCATTACTATAAGAGAGGTAATTACTAGCTTAAACCGCCTGGTCTTAGCAATGCATAAACAGTTAAAGACCCTGAAAGAAAACGGATTTTCCCTTCCCAAGCTGTGTTCATTTGTACTTGCCTTGCCACGGAAGTCAGCCTCCGTGCTATGGCTCTAAGGAACCATGCACAACGCTTCTGTACCTTCCAGGTGAGTTTTGTTTTGTCCTTTGGTAGTCGCAAAGTAAATAACATAATTTGCACCCCTCTCGGTTTCCATATCAGCAGCTCTTGCAGGTACACACCCTGGCTGTAGGCTTGTCTGAATAACTGGATGCTGCTGCTAATGGGGGTTTTCTCGGCTTACCTTGCAAGAGTGGAAAGGTGCTTTGGTTTTATTTTTTAATGCAGTATCGCTATTTAGCCTTCAGCCTTTCCTTACTCATATAAACAATAAAATAAGACTGCTTGGTGACGTTTCTGTTCCAAATGATGTAATTGGTATGGACACTTAGATTTTGATTCTATTTAAAAGTAGGTAAAAATAAACCTAAACTCTTTTCCCTGATGTTTGAGAGAGCCAGATGCTGGGGGAGAGGGTGAGGGAAGCAATGTGCTCACGGAGAGTTAAATGTCTAAAGCCAAAAAGTCCTGAGTTCAAATTTTAACTGAGCTAGCCATCATTATCTTCCTGGTCTTCATCATAACAAATGATAATAATAGTAACTACAATCACCCCCACCACAATCGTTACCTTCTTTGTTCCAGAAATGGTACTAGACGTTTGAAATATGGTAGATCATTTGAACTTCACAACAATCCTCTGAGGAACTTATTACTATGTCTTCTCTTTTTTTAGTTTGAAAATCGGGTCTCCAGTAATTATAATACGTCCTAGGTCTCTCAAGTGGTAAATGATAGAATCGTGATTAACACACAGTTGGGTCTGACTCTAAATTTATACTTTTTTTACTCTATATCCCAGTTTAGATCTTACACCTGTAAAGATTTGGGGGCCACATAAACTCTCCAAATCCCTGTTTCCTCATCTGTATAATGGATCTAATATTAACAAGTAGGTCACACAATTGTTTGAGGATCAACTGTAATAATACAGAGATATACATTATCCATTGTCATATGCTCTGTATATAATAATGCATGCTATGCATATATTACATTGTTTTGATCCCTTACAAGTGATACTGTACTCCCATCATTTTTTATTTATTTTTATTTTTATTTTTTCTCCCACCATTTTAACAGTAACAATATACCCTCTCCCAGGGATCCAAAAGAAAGGAGAACTGTCAGACTGGTTCTGCCTGCAAGACAGGGGACCTGGTTTCTGCAATGGAATACAAACATGTTTTGCCCCCCAAATTCCATTATTTCCTCTCCCTTTTACTTATTCCAATCACCAGATTGGTACTGTCAAATGGAAGATACTTTAGGAGGGGAAAATTCTGTCAAGGCTGCCATGGATAAAGACATTCTTGAGGGTAATTTTCAGCAGATCCACATTTGCCTTTATGCCAAACTCCCCAGCAAGGGTATCTGGGGAGCATCTCTAGGACATTGGTTGGGAGTAGGAATAAATGAGTCAGTCTAGGAAAGCAGAGGTTAAACTCAATACAAGGAAGTCTGAATCAGAGGGAGAATGATCTTATTGCATCTACCCTATTCTCCCACAGATCTTCTGTGCCTGTTAAGTTAGTGCTTCTCAGCCTCAAACTGACCCTACTCAACTGTGCTTTGTGACACTGAAATCCCATTTTCTGTTTTGCCAGCTGCACCCTGTTAGGCTCTGAAAATAGGGGGTGCTAGAGGGAGCCTACAGGCTGGAGGAGGAAGTATACTCTGGGTACACTTCTTCACCCTACCAGCAGCAGTTACCTTGCACAACAGCAGCTAAATCCAGTTTGCAGTTTTTTTCAAAACTTGCAGAAACAGCTTCTGTGTGCCCCTTTCAGATACACCAGCATTAGCTGGCCAGAGCCCATTCCTCAGTAGCCACCCCACTTCCCTTTGAACTTGGAAACTTCAGCCCCAATGCCAGCAGAGCAGCACCCCTTCCTCAGAGGTCCAAGTTTCAGTTCCTTGGTGACCCAGTTCCAAACTTTTACCTTTTAATAATTCCAACTTCTTTCCTTAGGTACCAGGGCTGCTTCCACAGTTGCTATCTCCATGATACTGGAGTTGATATTTTTGCCTTTTCAGTTTTCTAGTTGTCAATTTTGTATCTAGTTAACAGTGCTTTTTTTATCAACTACTCTTTGTTCAAATAACTGGCATGGTTTCTGTGTCCTGAGGGCATGCTATATATATACCCTCCCACTTCCCTTTTGGTCAGCTGACAAGTCTGAAGGGTGTACCTGTGGCCAGATGGGAGTGAGCATACAGAAGCAGGTGTCTGCAGAGGTTAGGAGGCTTCGCCTGGAGAAGTGGAAGAGGGTGGCCATTTATGGAGCAGCTATAATACTTAAGCACTGTGCTAAGCATTTCATGTACTTTATTTCTAAATCCACACAATGAAATTGCAAGCCTCATATTATTAAATCAGTTTATAAGTATAAATCACTTATAACTATACCAAGGTTACACCAATGGTACAGTTGGAATTCAAATCCAGGTTTGACAAATGCCAAAGTCTAATCTAAATTAAGAAAAATAAAGGAGGACTTCCAGGTTTCATACTATTTTTTTTGATCCAGTTTCCCAGGGGAGGAAGGGAGAAAGGCAAAACAATTTATTTAGGAGCAAAAGCTGTGTATGTATACACTAGGCTATTTGCTTAGATGCAGAAACATAATGGATAAGGTTCTACAGTGGAAGTGAGGCATTACAATTTTTTTTTTTTTTAAGATTTATTTATTTGTTTATTTATCCCCCCCTTGCTGCTTGTGTTTGCCATGTCCATTTGCTATGTGTTTTTTCTGTGTCTGCTTATCTCCCCCTTGCTGTGAGGTCTTGCTGCATCACCTACCGCGCCGCACGGGCCGGCCTGCCCTCACAAGGAGGCCCCGGAAGCAAACCCGGGGCCTCCCGCCACACCTGCTTCCCGAGGCATTCCAATTAGACTGCTCTTACTATTCCTTTGATAGGAATTAGTCATCTCATAGGAAATGCCAAGTACCCAAATTCCCAAGACTAGCTAGAACAATCCCCTAAAGAAATGGTAAATATTAAAGGTTTAAGGGGGATATGTGCACAGAATTATTTCCTACTTCTGCATTGTGATGTGACCAAAAACTAATTTCCTGTAATTTCTGATATTTTTATAATTCCTTTGATGAATCACTCAGGAGTGTAGCTCAGGCATCTTATAAATGAGACGGGGCTGTGGCTTTATCATTAATGCAGTCATCCCTTTATTCAAAAGACTTTTAGGGATACCTCTTCTATGTATTAGGCATTGTGCTTTTCCAGGGATTGGGAGATGATTGGTATATATACAGTATCCTCAGGGAGCTCCTGGTTTATTGAAGGGAACGTGTTAGAAGATGGATGATTATTGCACACTGTGAGAAAGGTAATATTAGAGGGAACTGATAAGAGCAATGATAGTGCAATGCAAAGCTTCCAAAAGGTGTGCAGTGGCACATAGCTGAGATGCAAGTGGCTTTTGATAGTTTCTGCTATTAATCCCCTTGACGCAGTTGGGTAGGGCTTAGAATGGCCAGGGCCCAGCTGGTCAGCTTTGGCCAGAGGCAGCATTCCACTTGCCTCAGGTGTTGTCAGAACATTTTGTTTATATGCCACAGTGTGGAAAAGGTTAGAAAGTGATGGCCTACGAGAGGTAGTGGTCAACTGCAGGACTGAGAAGAGGGAATCCATAGACGATGTGACATTGTAGCTGGGTATTAGCATTAGAGATTAGACACAACAGCATTCATGACAGAGAGCACAATTTGTACAAAAGAATATACATATGAAAGTAAGAGTTGTATTCTAGGAACTGTAATAAGAGTGGACAGTAGGGGGAAGATGGAGAAATGAGCTCAGAGAGGGAGGAAGGGACTCGATCTGATGCAATGTTTGTGTTTTGTGCTCAGTAATAAGATCGTAAGACAGTACAGAGTATAGGAATCTTTAAACAAAAAACTTCTTAGTTTGAATTAATCTTGGATTTTAAAAAAAGTTACAAAACTTGTAGACTTTCCTTGCTTCTCTCACACTGCTTCCCCTAATGTTAACAACACATACTACAATTATAAAGAACAGAAATAACATTGGTGCAATATTACTAAATAAATTACAGACCCCTTTCACCAGGTTTTTCTCTAATATCTTTTTTCTGGGATTCTATCCAGGATCTCACATCACAATTAGTTGTTATTTTCCTTAGTCTCTTCTAGTCTGTAACAGTCTCTGAGTCTTTCATTGTTTTTATAATGTTGTCACTATTGTAAATTACTGATCAGCTATTTTGTAGAATGGTCTCCAGTTTGGGTTTGTCTGATGCTTTCTAGTGAATGAAGTAAGGCCATGCAATTTTGGCTAAAATGATTTTGTATCCTTCTCATTTCATCATATCAAAAGGTTCATAATGTTGTATGTCTTATAACTGGTAATGTTAACCTTGATTACTTGGCTAAGGTGGAGTCTTCTGGGTTTCTCACTGTAAAGTTACTACTATCTTCTTTGTTGTTGATAAGCATCTTAGGAAAGATATTTGGGGATGATGCAAATCCTATTTCTCCTGAAACTTTCCTCCACTAATTTTTAGCATCCATTGGCAGGTTTTGCCTGCAATATTTATCACTATAGTGTTTGCCTACTGGGGCTTCTCTAGTTTCCTCTTTACTTCTGCATTTATTACTTAGAATGTTGTCATGAGGGAGAGCAGAGCAGGATGGTGGTTTTATCAAATACATCTTATAACAGGATATCATCTTATAGAAGAGTAACACATTAGAAGCTGTCTTGGAAACAGTGTGGCTGGAGGTGTGTGACTTGGTGATTAACTAAGGAGCAGAAGAGGGGGGATAAAGGAAACCATCGAGTCTAATTCCAGTCTCTGCAGCCTTCGGTCTGAGCGCTGGTGCTGTGGGTAACTTGAGGAGGATCCTGGTGTAAGGGGCAGGGTCAAGGGAAGTATACCACAATTTTTAAGATGTAGGCTCCTTCAAAGCTGGATACCCTTTTGTTCTTCTCCATAAATGATTTCCCCAGCTAAAAATGGAGATTAAAATATATGCTGCAGGGAAGCGGGTGTGGTTCAGTGGATAGAGCCCCCATTTACCATATGGGAGGCCCGGGTTCGCGTCCCGAGGCCTCCTTGTGAGGGCACGCCGGCCTGAGCGGTGCGGTGGGCTGATGCAGCAACCTCACGGCAGGAAGCGGGTGTGGCGCAATAGATAGAGCACCCGTTTACCATATGAGAGGCCCCGGGTTCGCTTCC